>VZRN01004655.1:2527005-2569661 GCA_013397935.1 Dasyornis broadbenti | reverse complement strand
TTTTAAAATTGTTTTTTGGATTGGGGTTTTTTTTTTTTTTTTTTTTTTTTTTTTTTTTTTTGTTTTTTTTTGGGTTTTTTTTTTGTTTTTTTTTTTTTTTCTTTTTTTTTTTTTTTTTTTTAAACATACAGACGTGGATAGGAAAGAGTCCGTATGAGAGGGGGGATTAAGTGCCTGGCCAGGATTATTTGTCTCCTTAACATCCCAAGCAAGATATAGAATTTAGGAATGATTTCGTTCTATTTTATTTGCAATTTGCAATAAAGCAAAAGGAATTAGCGGCTTTTCCTATGTCATGTTGCTCATCTTTTGTGTTATGATTGTATTTTTAGCTTTTCATGAACCTGAATTTGGAGAGCTTATTAAATCAAGAAATTCTTGAGGAATTGGCCAAAGAGATCAGTTCACGGGCTAACAACATCTCGAAATGCCTTATATTTTAATTTTCTGTTAGACCATGACAATTAATTATGGTACAGGAATGGTATGGAAATTGAGAGGGATGAGATGAGATTCCCCTGACCTGCTGCTCCACTGACAGCAAGATTGAAGCCAAGCTGCTTATGAGCCACAGGCAGTGGCAGTATATTGCAAATATGGACGTTAAGCCTTCAGGCTGATTTTTGATTAGTTTTGTATTGTTGCTGTCTCCTTTTATTTAAAGTTTATTGGAAGAGAAAAGGATAATTTGTGTTGAAAGAAGAAAAAAAGGAACTATGGCAACAAAAAATTCTATTTTAGTAACGTTACACAAAACTTTACATCTTTGGATTAAAACATAATAGATATATCATCCAGCACTTAAGTTTCTAATAGTCATGGTTAAATTATATTTTATTTTTCAAATAGTGAATGAAAACATGAAGTCCTTAATTTAACTTTGAATTGTTAAAAGATTATAAAATTGTGTTCTTTCCAAGTGAATTAAATTAACTTCTTGCCCTTCTCTTTGATACTGAAATGTTAGAGTTTGCATACAATTTTAAAACACATAACATGAAGCATGAAAATTAAGAAATATTTTTATGATCTCATTCTATGCTAGGTGGTTCTTTACCTCACGGAAATCTGATTGGCAGTGAACTCACAAAAGACACATAAGCAAGCTGTTGTCATGTAGTCAGAGAGGGATCTGTTAATCAAAGGTCCCAAAACAGGTGCATTAAAACTCATTACAGGATTTAAAAAAATATACTGAGTTTTCTGAATATTTCACAATTTTAATGACTGGATCTAGTAATAGCAACAATGAACTTGCTGTTTTAGTTTAATAGTAAGTAACAAAGATTGACTAGAGTAAATCTAAATTCTGCTTGACTATTATGCAGAAATATTTGTAGAGGTTTAATTTAGATTTTTCTGCTCTGAAGAGGATTTAGAATGCTGTGAGGAATATTGAAACAAATCTTCCCCTTTCAGGTCCGTGATGTATTGTGTTGTTATTATTTTAGGTGTCATGTCCTTAGCTTCACCCACTTGAAAAAAAGCACGTTTGCACTTGAAGCATGGGGTGAGATGTGCAAAGGTAGAACAGAAAGCAGGCAAAAAATGGTAGTCACCGTAATGTTTATTTTCAACTCGGTTTGGGGAGAAAAAGCAGCTCTTCTGTAGAAGGAATCGAGTGCAATAGGCCTTGTAAGCACAGAAATGTCTGTCACAAGGAGTTCATAATCTCATTTTGCATTCTTTCAAAGAAAAAAAAGCAAACCCCACACAATACTTTTTCTCAAACAAATATTACACAGATGCTGACAGGCGAATTCCACTTGTGCTGTTTTTCTTATATAGACTTGAATGTGGCATGTGAAGTCATTTGACAGAGGCAGGTCCAAAGGACAGCTTTTCTCTTGTGGAGCTGAAGGCAAATAAATGTAATGAGAGTAGCTTGGGGAATATAGAACATTCGAGGTGAAGGAACTTGCATATTGATATGTAATCCCAATCCCTGCTCAAATGTGATCTTATGTTTAACAATATCTACTAAATTATAACAGGATGTAACTATAGACTTAGTCCTGAAAGAGAGACAAAGGTGCCTTTAGTTCTGCAGTAACATTCTTCTAAAATGCAGAAAAGAACTTTATCCTCCTCCTACTGTGGATCTGATCATGTTTTAGAACAATTTCTCTTGCAGCATGCCTGATTTCTTTTCTAAACCCTCTACCTTATCTTTTCCAGTGCCTCTTTCCTTGAGATGTAGCAGTTCAGATGCATGCAGAAATATGTCACCTATACCTCTATACCTTTGATTGAATTATATTTCTGTATTGTTTATGAACTTGCTGTGCATTTGCAATCATTATTAATAAATCAATGTGCTTTTGTCTTCTGTCACAAAGTAATGTGTGTATTCAAAAAGAATTGTATGCAAAACAAGTCATGTTTTAGTACTCATATCATTAATAATTATCAGTTTGCAGTATTGTTACAACACGTTTTGAGGGAAGCTTATTATAAAAGAAATAACAAGGCACTGCACAGTAGCAAGAATAAGACAGTTCAGTTGATCACTGGTATAGGTGTTATAAATATGCCAGTCTGTACTATAGTGTTTTATTAAGTCTCAAAAAGTCAAAGCTGATTTGAAATAATAATGTCTGACAGTCAGTGCTTTGAAGTTTTGCTGCTGCACTCTCACATTTAGGTTTTCTTTTATGTATGACTTTACCATAAAAAAACAAAAACTCACACATGGCATGAACGTCTTTTTTTTTTTTTTAATCTGTATTTCAAAGAAAGTAATAGGAGGCTACTTCAGTGAATTAAGAGGGGGAATAAAAAAAGGAACAACCCTCCAAAATCAATGAGAATAGGTGCAGGCCATTGTAAGGTCATACAGTATTCATATAAGCTATAGCTGGGGTGAGTAACTTGTTGAAGAATGTAAGAGTGAAATTAAAAGGAAAAAAAAAAAAAAACCTGAAGAAAGAGGAGCATAAGGATGAGACAAGAGGCAAAAGCCAGTCCTGATTCAAACAAGATGACTTTCATTCAGCCAGAAGAACTTGAGAGCTTGGCTGTGATAGCTAACACGCTCGTTCTTCATCACCGGCCGTGCAACAAAGAGCTGGATTCCATCCATTCCATGACTGATTGATTACCCAACGGACAAATGTTAATTCTTTTCATCGATGCTTTGTCATTGTGAAGAGATCCTTTTCATCTAACACCTAGGGTTTTTTCCCCATCGGCTTTTTTTTTTTTCCTGATTATATATCTTTTAACATCCTCCTCTCATTCACCTTGCAAAACTGTCATGTCTAACAAGATTCTTACAGTGCTTTAAACTCCTTTAGTTTACAATTAAAATTGCTAACTAAGTATGTAACAAACCGTGATATTAAATAATACTCGATGATTTAATTTAGTCATCATAATTATACTTAACCTGTTTGCTGTCCTTGAAGGAAATTTTTTCCTAGTTCACAAGAGATGAATATAAAGGAAGAGAAGCTGTGTGTTTTTTAATAGAATAAATTGCTCCAGCGCAACTTCACGAGTTTGATCTTACATGTGCCAGTAGAAAATATGCTACTGTGCGGCATAAGCCTAACTGTGGTTTATAAAGTCAGTGAGAAGAGCTAAAAATGTATAAATGCTAATTTCTTTCATTGCCTCTTTTATAATTGTCTTTAGCAAGAACACCCCTGAATTTTGAAAATGTCGGGATGCACGAGGTTTTGGAACGGTGCTGAAGCAGCGCAGGGAGAGTGATGCAGTGCAGATGTGAATTCGGGCTCCTTTCTTCAATGTTCACTGCTGGATTCCAAGTCGATGTTTTTGTTTCTGTAATGAATAAAATCAGAAAGTGAATCAATATGGATGAAGACATTTTACTGATGTCAGAAGATATCTCTGTAGATTTTACATGTCTGTAAAAATTAATTTTCAGTACAGAAAGAAGAAGAATCCCTTTCTGATTCACAAACCTTTTCAAAATATGTGTTTGTGAACACGGAATGCAGAACTTGAAGGGAGACATGCCTTTCAAGTATAAGCCTTTATATTCAGTTTTGGATCTAATGTGGAGGACCTCTAGAGGGCTTTAACACATATCATTGTTTTAAATTTGAAAAATTATGTGGAATAAACACAGTAATTGAAAATTTACAGGATTTCAAGGGAGCTACTTTTACAATGTTATAAAAAAGTTTATTACAAGGCTCCTTGTGTAATCATTTTTGTAATCCTCCCAATAGCAAAATACAGTAGCTTTAAATTATGTGGTCAGATCTAGAACACAGAATTTGAATGAGATAGGGGTGTTAAAAGAACTCTTTCTTAAGGAATTTTTCAGTCATTTGTAGAGATAAAAATTCTAACTAGCAACGTGATTACATCAAAAAAGCACACAAATAGACCTGTTTTCCAATCTAGCTCTTTCCCAGGCTGTCTTTAGAAACACATTTTTTGCCCTTCCATAATATAAGAATGCTACAGATAAGCACGGGTGTTCTTAGGGACAGTGAGAGAAGAAATAAAACAAGTGCTTTTGAGGAAAGTATTTTATCAATTCCTGTAATATGCCAGTTATTTATATTTTTCCTTTTTTAATTGAAATTCTTTTTTTCTTCGTGTGAATTGGGGAAAGTGTCTTAGGTAAAAGCAGTAGAATACATAACTTACAGCAAATATCAAAATAAAACTCTAAAGCTCTTTTTTCTTCTCAGGGATGAGGGGTCTGAAATTTTGGCAGAGGAGAAACACAGAAACGTCTTTTTAAACTAATCATATCACAAAAAAGGACAAATTATAATGTTCTATTGATAATTGATGGTTATTTCCTGATTCTCCTATTATCAGGCCAGAACTCATAAAAGTAATAAGTGCCTGTTATTGTTAAAAGTAAATTGTTATTATATAACTAGTATTTTAACACTGCCTATTGCAAGTTACAGCTCCTTAATTTTGTCTCTTTCATAGAAAGATATAATTAGTAAATAAATTAGCTTTTCTGCTGAAATATTACTTCAAAAATATTTATGAGCTGTGTTGTCTTTCCATGGAGGCTTGCACGGTGAAAATGCGTTGCAATTAAAACCTGATCTTTGATCTTTTGGTAGTTACAGCTTGGTTTGCTTTCAATTGGTTTTTGTTTTGTTTGGGGCTTTTGTTTGTTTGTTTATGTCAAAGGAATTACACTAACGAATTTTTTAGGCTGAAATGACTTGCACCCTAAAATATGATTGGTCATATGACCTTTTTCTTCCTTAAACTTCTCCCTAAATCTTTAACTCCTCCTTTTGTGACCTCTTTGAATGTCTCTCCTCCCTCTGAGTATTTTTGGAATCCTCTGAAGTAGAACAAACTGTTACCCGTTGCAATGATATGATCTCTGTTGCCATTCTTAAATCTGGGCTTTTTGCTTTCACATGTGTGAGTGCTTCTGCTGGGACTGCTGAAATGAGAATTTCAGCTGCGATTTGACCTTAATCTGCCAGTGATTTAGCAGAAGTTAAGTTAGACTGAATTCTGCCTTCTCCTACAACCCAGTGTTAATTTGTAGTTTTGATTTGGGAACAGAGTTTCACGTAGATAATGGTTTTGATATTTTGCAAACCGGGCCTAAGGGTTTCCAAGGGGTTTAGCACAGACATGGTTGGTGAGTCTGCCTACAGGCGAAAGGAAGCACACAAAGTTTAACAGAGGTTCTGTCGTTACTAACCGGGAAGGAAAAATAAATGTTCAGTTGTTTGTAAAGTTTTCTTGATGCTTGCTTAGAAATCCGAACTGTGCGTCTTAAAGGTCATAAAAATCCACATCACATCAACCACAGAATCATAGAATGGCCTGGGCTGGAAGGGACCTTAAAGATGATCTCATTCCAAACCCCTGCCATGGGCAGGGACACCTTCCACTATCCCAGGTTGTTCAGAGCTCCATCCAGCCTGGCCTTGAATGCTGCCAGGGATGGGGAATCCACAGCTTTGGCAACCCAAAGTACCAGTGCCTCACCACCCTCGCAATAAAGAAATTTTTCCTAATATCCACTCTAATTTTTCTAATATCTACTCTCTTTCAGTTTGAAGTCATTCACCCTTGACCTGTCACTACATGCTCTTGTAAATAGTCTCTCTCCATCTTTCTTGTAGGCTCCCTCCAGGAGAATTTGTAGTCTTGCAGGCTCCCTTCATAAGAATTCCTGTCTTAAAAATCACCTTTTGTAGGTATCTGCAGGGTTATCCATAACTTAGATTTCAGAGCAAATTAGTTTAATTTAGGAACTGAAAAAAACCTTTAGAATTTATTGAAGTCTGTTATGCTCAATATAAAATTTTGTAGTGGCATTGGGGTCTGATCATAGAAAGCTTACTGGGGCCAATCTTTTACTTTCTCCAAAGTGTAATGACTTCAGTGACAGTTTTGCCTACAGAAGGCCTCCCAGACTGGGGCAAAGCCTTGAAACGTATTCTGAAGTTCCTATGACGAAAGCCTATCTTCTAATCATTGCATGTTGTTTATAGCGTACTGAGAAAATTTCTGATACTGTGAGCATCGAATATGTAGAGTGCTTTTATGAATTCCATGGAGACATTATATGAATAACTTTTGCATTGACATGGGTATAAAAATGGGTTTCAGATGTCACTGTGTGCCAAATTTCCAAAAAAAGCTACTAAATCTTCATGTATAATTTCGAGTGTACAATCATTCTCAAATGAAAAAGACAGAATTCGTATATACATTGGCAATCTATGCATGTAAATTGGCAGTTAGCATGCATAAATCCTCAACGAAGTTTTTCTTTCAATTAGACCCTTGTTAAATCCATAGTAACTCCATTAACCTCGGGGGAATTACTTTGGATTTAAAATGCAGTTAAATAAGAACTCTGTTTGGCTGCAAGTTCATTTTCTTTCTAAACTATGGTTCAACTGGTACAGGGAGAACAGTTTTAAAACGAAGGTGGCACCTATTTTCCTGTAAGAATATGTTTGATAATTCTTTTTTTCTTATTTTTTTTTCCTCTTTTTAAAATAGATTCATCCTGTATGGAAAAGCTACTTTCTAAAGACTGGAAGGAGAAGATGGAAAAATTAAACACAAGTGATCTCCTTGGAGAAATTAAAGGTATCTCACTAGATCAAATTTTAAATGTTTACGTATATTTTTAGAAGGGGATTGAGGATTTTTGAAAGTTCAGAAAAAAAATAATAGAAATAACTATCATGAATAGAGGGTGCCGTTCTTTCCAGTCAACTCGCCCTGGTTTTTAATGTTTGACTTTGAAACGATGGATGAGTGTGCCACAAAAAAATGGAGTATGTCCCAATCAGTTGTAGGCAGCATCAAGGGTGTTATCACAAAACGCCAGGTTGGCTGCATTAGTTCACTGACATCAGCCGTGTACGTCTGAGCGGAGGAAGAGGAAGAAACCTGGAGTCACCAGCACTTGGTACAGCTTCTTCCCAGTTGCATAAACGGTCTTTTGAAACAGCTTTCAGATTATAAAAGGGGGTAATTGTGTGATGGCTGTCTTAAATCTTTGATTCAAATTTGGCCAAAAATAATAATAATAAAAAAAAAAGGATATTTGTTTTTCTTAATCCCATTACGCAGAGAAAGAGCAGGTCTGGAGAAAATTTGGGACTTACCAATCAGTGCAAGTTTTGTTATATATGTGGATGATAATTTCCAGTATTTTCATGATTTCTTGAGCCACCAGCCTAGAAAAAGTGGAATTCTCTTGACAATTAAGTACTATGTAGAAAAATTGACGTGGTTTTCCTCACCCATCAATTCTTCTGTGCATCTTCTTAATGAGAAGAAATTCAGTGTTATTGATTAAACAACAAATTTAAAATGTCCTTTTTTTGTGCTGTGAGAAGGGGTCATGAGACATGTTTGAGGAGTGCACAAAGTACCCAAGATTTATTTCTCTTCCTTTATATAATTTTATTAGATTGCAACTACAAAGGTGTGGATACAAAGAGTCAGGTTCATCGTATTAATAAAGTCTTTTCTGTAAAATTCTTTAATGCAAAAAGAGAAAAAAAAGTTATTTATTTGACAAAAATTGATGCTTAGGGATTTAAATTTCCACTGGGAAAATTCAAGATAGTTCAATTTATTTTTTTTATTATACAAGTAGATGAAAGATTGGCTCTTTTTGATAAGTAAGGTATAATTGGTTCCTTCAGGACCAAAAATCTGTTGGATTCTACTGATTTTTCTGGTAGAATTATGACAACGCATATATGTTAGGCAGGTAAGAAATCCCATAGTAATATCAGTGACAGAAACACAGCATAAAATTTTGCAGGAACATGTTAAAAGTGACTGCAATAAAATCCAAAAAAAAAAAAAAAAAGATGTCTTGAAATCATAATCTATTTAAAGCCATATTGTCTCTCAATAGTGTGGAAAACATTGAATCCCAGTTGAATTATTATTGTCCATTAATTGCAAAATATAGCTACTTAGTCTTTAAATAGAAACTACTTGAATGCTATTAGCGAATCAAATGTAAAAGAGGTGGGATCTTTAACAATGCAGAATAATGTTCTTTATTCTTTTGTATGGCACAAAAAGCTTTCGAATGACATTTCATTTATTGAAAAAAATGGTTTGTTTTTCTGGATTTATGTTGTTCCTCCTATTTTCTTAGCGTATATGTTCTCTGCCAAGCGAGTGGGTAGAGTCCTTGCCTCTGATCCTTTTCTCATCTACCTACAAGGCATTCCCACTCAGATTTGGAAGAATTTTCAACTCATTCAACAATCTTTTCAGAGGGGAATAGCCAATTAGCTGTATAAAAAGGATCATCAGATTAGGCTCACCAGATTTATATGTGGACAGTCACTCAGTTATTTTCCACAGCCCCTTTCCTGTGTAACCTGCCCTTAAGTTGTCATAATATCTGCAATATTCATCCATGCTATCAGTTGGCTTCCAGCAATACTGAGTCTTGCCTACTGCAGTTCCTTTAATTTTTTTTTTTAAAGAACCAACAGGGAAGATAGCTAATGGTCGCTGTTATGCTGTGCTTTACACTTCAGACCTCCTGACAAAGACATTAGTGCTGTTTTATAGAAGAAAACTAGGTGCAGAGTTACACAGCTGGAGTAGGGGCAGGTCTGAAGTTGGAATCCTTTTCTTTGGGCTCCCAAACTCAAGGCCCAACCACTGTCTTCAGGCTGGTTACCTCCAATCCCATAAAACCACTATTAACCCAATAGTCTGATATTAACTTATATTAGCATTTGTGTACCTTAAATCAGCTCAGAAAGGAAAAAAAAAACCAAACCCACAAGCAAATTGACAATCTAGCACACGCCAGCATCAAGAACATTACATGAAGGGAACAAAGCAAAGTAGGGGAAGCATACTTTAAAATAAATCCTTTCATTGTTCAAGGTGGTAGATTTCCCAATCATGAAATTCATTTTCATAGTGCTGATTGAATTTCCAGCAAGGTAACTGGCAGGGCATTCTGAGGTCTCAAGAAACTACATTTGAAAATCTGTTGTCTTTGGGAGGTCAAATATACTTTTCCTTAATTTCCATTACATTCTAAATAATTTTATTTAATTGCTCCTGTGCAGAATTTCTGCTCATATTACTGAGAGCCTAACTTAAAGACATGAAGTGATGCAGTAAAAAAAAAATTAAATAAATGAGTTCATCAGGGATAAAGAAATCTTGATTACAGGAAAGCAAGGTGTGGTCCTGTGAGGAACTGCTCTTTGCACTGACTGTTACTGGGAGTTGTTTATTTTAGAGAGAAGGCGTTGTTCTCACTCAGGATAACCTGAGCACATATTCTTCCTCTGCGTCTGCACAACCACAGCCCTCCCCCTTCAGTGAAAGACTAGCATCTTGGTTGTGGGAAGGCAGTTCACTAAGAATCAGTGCCAGAAAAAAGGATGAAAGCAGAAAAAAAAAAAAAAGTACCACTGACACAAACTGTTTCTATTCATGTTTGGGAAGCACACAGACAAGAAGAAAAGATAATTGGCTGAGAGAAACAAATAAAAATGGTATTTTATTGCTTTACCTTCTATATTTAGAACACAATAGTGTTAATCAAGATATAATTATAAACTATATCTATTAATTCAAACAATAGAGGCCAATACAAAAGTAACAAACAGAGAATAATTCATTTTTTCTCACTGTGGGATTGTTCCTGTTCACAATTACTCTTGCATAGTGTGCTTCACTTGTAAAATTGCTTTTTCTGAGTTTCTTTATTAGGATTTCAGTTATTGATAATGGTCCAGATTCTTCCTTGAATTCCAGCCAGACAAGCCGTTGACTTCAGGGAGGTTGCATGAAACTGGGGAGAATCTGGCAGAATGCTTTGTAGCCAAATTCCAGTGGTTAAATAAGTCTGCTTGTTCATTTGATATGTTTATAAATGACACACATAGGTCAAATTTTCAAAGGTCTCTGAAGGAGTTGACCTGAGTTAAATGCCTTGCTCACCTGGAAAAGAAACCCCTGAGCTGCCTGTGCAAACCATTTGATTGTATGCTATTTTCCAGGGTGTGCATGTAAATAGATTTATTTAAGGTATACAAGCAATTTGTTAGGCTTACATCTGGCTTTTGCAGTATTTGGTCTCTTTTGTATAAAAATTAGGATCAGGAAATACTTTTCATTCTAATTGTTGTTATTACGTATTTGAATAAACAAAGTGAGGCAGGGCTCTTTTCTTTATTTCCAGATATTTGGGTGCACAGAGTTCTGTCCTCACCCTCCCTCACCGCATGTATTTCTGTTGCTTGGTTATCTAGCTTTTCTTCAGCAGCCACAGCTAGGCAGAGTAGCATCATTTATCACTATACAGAGTCTGTTTTAAGTTTTCTGTTTCTGTTCCAAATATAAATCTCTGGAATAGCATGGTCTTGCATGCATCAGGCAGTTGTCCTACTGAAATAGCCCGCAATGGTCTTTCTCAGCATGCAGACTCTTTGAAGATCAAATAAGAAAGGTCAGTCTTTAAGTAACATAAGCAATGATGTTATCGTGAAAGGGTCAGAATTGGTCTAGCAGCCTCAGAGGAGAGTGACTCCTGGGTCAGCAGCTACTGTGGGGCAGGTTAGTCCTGTGCCTTCCACTGGAGGTGTTTACAGCTGGAACTCTCTATATTTATAGGCATTGTGACTTGAATGTCACATGCTGGCTTGGTACAGTAGGCTCTATTTTGGGGAGTGATTCATGTCTGTAGCTTTATCCAACACAGGAGGCTGTTTCCATTATGCTTCCCGTGCGTGTCCCTTGTCCTTTTATATTTGGTACTTTATTAGTAAGAGCCTAAACCCCCTGTTTTGTGTGCATGTTTAATGGCCTCAAAGTGACTGGGGAGGTGGGAGGCAGCATTTCTCTTTCCTAGGAAAAGTGGAATTTAGCATAACGAAGCAACTTCACCCTCTTGATATTCTTCTTGTAAGATATCCATAAACAATTTTGGAAGGGATATTTTTTCCCAATATTAGAATAAGAGAGATGCAAGGAGGTGTTTCCTAGGAGCATTTTTTGTGTGTATTAATGAGTGGAAGAGGACAGTGAGGCACAACTGTTTGATCTGGTAATTTAACACCATCCATTTCTGGAATAGTCTTGGAAAGAGTTGTGCATGAATGAATCCTTGAGAAAGTTATGATTTTTACAGTGAATTAATTTTTTTTTAAAACATGCATGATTTACAAAACATTTCAAAATGTTACTTTTGTTTCAATTTTATAAAATTTGTCTTCACAGATAAGTTTTCAGGTGTTTCTTGCTGCATTATATCACATGTGAAGTCCATTTTGAGGAAAATAAATCTGTTTGCCTTTAGCCCTGATCAACACTGTAGTCTGAATTTGCAGTAATTATTTTTCAGTATAATTGCTCAAAATTCTTTCTCATGAAGTCTAAGGGTATATAACAGTCTGCCTCATAAATATGTATAAATAAATATATATAAGTCTTATATCACAAAGGCACTCAGAGGTTTTTAATTATGTCACTTTGTATGGCTATAGACATTTCAAAGCTCTCCTTTGTGCTCTCTGTTATAAACATATTTTATTTCTTTTGAAGTCTGTGTGATATACATACTAGCAATTAAAAACCCAGCTCAGGCTTTGAGACACAAGGTCTTCTTAATTAAAACTCAAACAAAAGCTACAAGCAGAAGCCCCACCATATGATTAAGGTCTAAAGTGTTATGATACATTAGAATCATTGTTAAACTGCTAGGATTTAAAAAATCAATACACAGGAAAAAGAATCAACTGGTTCCAATTAGTGAAACCAATGAAAACATCCAACAAAACAGCACCATCCAGAACCCCTACACCCAAATCCTCAAGAAATTGGTCCTGATTAGGAGTATACCACAGGCTGTAAAGGTTTCTCATAATGAATTTACTGCCATGATCCCATGAAGTGATAGATTTAGCTTTGTGCTGTAGCTCTCCAGATCAGAGCGATGCTTTTGTTTTGCCATTACCCCAGCCAGTAGCACTTTGTGTAACATGGTGCAAGGGCTCTGCTACCAGGTCTAACCTGACCTTCTAAATTAAGTCATTTGAATGCCTGAGTACTTCATAAGCACTTTTAGCACTTTGGAGGCCCTTTAGTCGGATTTGCTTGAAGAAGGTAATGGATTCCAGAAATAAAAAATATTTTGGTGAAACTTACCAAGCCCCATTGTATCTATTTGTTATGGTCGAGATACCTGCACAATTAGACTGATCACCAGTGTGAAAAAGATTAAACTATATTGTCTCATGCCTTCTTGATTTTTGTATTTTTTTTTTTTAATATGAAATATGTTTCTTCAGATTCTGGATTTAAACCATAGCCCCAGCTGCACAGACAGAGGATAGCTCTGTGGAAGAAATTGGATTGCTTACCGTACATAGTGCTAGTATTTAAATTACATACATGTAAGCCTTGGCAGGATTGAAGCTGTGTTTATCACATTAAAAAAAGCCAAACATTTTTTGTTGCTTTAGTTTTTTTGGTGAGAGGGTTGTATTTCAGTGGCACCTCTCACCATCATGCCCGCTTCTAATGTTGAAAGTTAATGGCTATTACCATTTCTAGTTCTTAAAACTCCAGAACTATAAATTACATTGTAATCAACCTTTCACATAAATCAAGTTCTCCATATTGTTGAATATATTTTATAAAAAACATCAAGCAGGATGCATGCCCCTTAGTTCCAGGCACACAATGAATTTTTTCACTTACCACAATCACTGATATTTATATGTTTTTTACCTTATCAGGTATATTTCTAAGCTTAAATACTCAGAGGTCAAGGTATGAACTCTGTACTACACTGAAATAAATATGACAGCTCACTTAAGTTCTGGGTTTTGTGAAATGTGTCCCAAATAATGTAGTAAGAAATAGTACCAACTGTTCATGAGAAAAAGGAATAAGATGTATAATGTTGCTAATAATAAGGAACTGAAACAGCAATACACGTCTTTTGCACATTAGAACAGAGTGCTGCCTTCTGGAATGTGATCCATTCTTTATTTTTACAATTAGTGACAAGAAAATGTATGGTATTAAAATGGGTTTATTTTCAAATTCCAGCAAATTTTTTTTTAGCAGAAAAAGGATTGCCTATAAACTACAACTTACAAGTCGGTTTTCTCCACTTTTTTTGTTTTTCAGAAATTCACCATTTTCCTCTGTTGGTAGGTTGTTTGGTAGTGTGTATATATATATTGATTTTCAGTATATCAGTCATTGCTTCCTGTAATAAATACAGTCTTTAACTGCAGTAGAAAGGCTTCTTTGGTGAAGAATGTATCACTACTCAGAACTTAGCACCTTTTCTTCTGAAAGTGGATGTCAATGGCAAATTTCCTTTAGACTCAAATTCCAGCTTAACTGTCGATGTAGTTTCTTTAGCAAAATAAAACTTCTACTGAAGACAAATACGCAGTATCTAATGGAGAAGCAAGTGCATGTGTAGGAGTTTGCTCTGCTAAAACAAAAGTGGAAGCTCCATTTCTTGTTTCATCACGCTTCAGTGCTTTTGGCTTTTTGTTGCTGTCCACATATACGGGCAAATTCTAACAAACTGATCAATGTCAGCATTTATCTAGAAAAATACAGATAGGCACGGTACTGAAAGGCCTGAAATTTTCTGATGAATTTGGATTCTGTGGAATCGTTGTAGGAGTTTCATATTTTGGGATCTGTACGTGTCAGATATAAAGAACACACTGTCCTGCCGCATTCTGTCCCTGCGTACGGTGGAACCTGTGGAAGGCTGTAAGGAAAGGGCAAACACACAGTCATATTTCCTCAGTATATTCTTCCAATTTTCCACGAAATATGATTAACGGGCTGCTTGATTCGGAGGTGGTCATTTGGGTTTAATGACCCCTGATAGAAATATCATCGATGAACAGGTCCAATCATTTTTGAACCCTTTAACAAGCTGCATTGTCTGTGGGGACAAGCTCAGCAGTTAGCAATATGTTGTATATCTGCACCTGGCACCTTGTCGGTGTCCCCTAGATCTTAGAATGGACATTCTTAGAACAAGTTGTTCCCTGTTCATCTTCTCTCTTACCCTACAATCAGTTGTCCCTTTTCCAGAATGAAAAGTGAAAATATATTTATTTATTCTTTATATGAACTCTATTCTGCACTTTGGCCACTCTCCTCAGTCTTCTCTGCAGTTAATTTGGAAAGAAACCTCTTGCACAAAATATCACTTTCTGAGCAACATCAAGCTTTGGCATTGATTCATGAGAACCTTTGTGGCAATCCTTTTCACTTCAGTTGGTTTTAAACTCCATTTCTGAATGGGGAGTTGTGTCTTGAATTGGGATCTTGATGTGTGGATGCTGTGTAGTGATGAGGATGTCCTGATGATACCAGAGATATCAAATTCTTTTTTTTCCTTAAGAGATATGTAAAAATACTTTACTGGGAATGTAATAAACTGTGGACCCTGAGACGAGTCAGAAATGTCATCTGTAAAACTCAAAATACACAGCATTAGTATTGAGAAAAAACTGAAGTAGGAGCGCATTTAGTAATTTCCACGCAATTGAGAATGGCAAGAACATAACGTGGAACCTGACACAGTCACTGCCTCAAAAGCCAAAGCTCAATGAGGAATAGAAGAAGAAATACAAGAAGGGTTGTCCTTGTCGCCTCTAAACAAGTTGGCATTTTGGAAGAGGTTAAATATCAGTGGTTTTTGTGGGATATCTTGATTTGTTTAACTGTGTCACCTCACTTCAGATCTGAACAATGGCATCTGACACTTTTCTGCCAAAGGGCAAATCTAGCCAAACTGGGCTCATTTTCCTCATTTTCACCTCCTCCTGACAACATTATAGAGATTTCAGGCTAATCATGATTCCCTTGCTCCAATCAGATCATTCACAATACTGTCCTCTTGGTGAGTGAATTGGTATCTATTCCCTTCTGTTTCTTCCTCAAATATTTATGTTGGTTAAAGCAAATAATTTATCTATTTTCCACCCCATCTATCGGTGTTTTTTGGTGGGTGTTTTTTTTTTTTTTTTTCTTTTGGTTTGGTTTGGTTTTGTTCTGGCATGATTTGCCAATAGAGAAAATTTTCAAAAACAGTCCCATCAATCATATGAAGTCCCATCAATCAATTACCATGAATATATGAATTGTAAAGAAAATAGAGATGTATGGAAATAGTTTCCATAGAAATTTGTCTGAACAGAGGAAACAGAAATCTATTAAGGATGTAGCCTGCCCTGATCCCATGAATTCATCATAGGTATTACCCTCTGTGATAATAGAGTAATAGATTTATAGCCAGGCAGCTTCATCAGAACTGGTTCTTTGTCATTAGCTCTCACATTGAAACCGTGCTATTATGAACGTATCTTTCTTACCCTTTTTTCTTTAAATTGCTGTTAATTTAACCCACATATCCTAATATTTACTTTAGTCTGTATTGATATAAATTAAAAAAGCTTAATATAAGACATTGTCATAAATCTTCTTGAAGAGTTATTCAAGATTAAGCTGAGACCTGTTCAATAGCTGCTTAAAATTTGTTGCCCCATAGATAGCAGTAATGAGAGGCTAACACACTCATGTTGGGAATGAATCCTCATGTCTATTAAGATTTGTTTGAACAGGTTTCCATCACAACAGGTGCACAATTACTTTATGAGTAAAATATTATCAGCCTTCCAAATTAGCCAGGGCAAAATGCGAGTTGTCTGATTAAATAATCAAACTCAATACTTAAAATGCACTTGATTTCCACAGGAATTTTAAGATGCTAAGTCCCAGTCTATCAGTGAAACTGTGATTGTTTGCAGCATGCAAGTAGCAGCTTGTAGAGTATCCTGTTTGGTATGTTTTACATAATTCACCCTACATTATACAATGCAAACCCACTGAAAAAGCATATAATAATGGGTTTTACTTCTGGTAAAACGATTTTAATCTGCCAATGAAGGTATTATATTGTGCATTAAAGTCAGGGAAAAAAAAAAAAAAGTGGGCCTCTAATGGAAAATAGTTTGAAAGTGTTCTGCATTCAATTAGGAGGCACATCAGTTTGGAAATACAAAACCCAATGTTCTTTTTAAAATAATTTAGTTCATGAAGAGGGAGGGACTAGAGGAAAATCCTCTGAGTCTGAAGTGCAGCTTGCAGTGTGGAGATCACATATGTCACCAGTTATTGAATAGCTTAATAAACACAGTAACTCAGAGACCCGAGAAATGAGTAAAATCTGAAACAGTAGGTTCACCACGAAGGGAAAACTGAGCAGTGCAGCTGTCAGGCACAGATTATGTACAGGTAACTGTTTGTTTTCCTATCTGAATCTGTTTGTCAGTCAAGGAATGTTATGAATCAGGAGATGGGATCTCAAATACAAAACCACAAAGTCAGAGACAGCATCTGGAGGAGCTCCAAGCCACAAAAATTAGGGAAGAAACACAGAGGGAACAAAAACTGTAAATGCTTGCATGGATTCTGCCTCTATATACATTGAATTTAAATAATTGTGTTGATACATCAGTAATAATAATTGCTGATAAAAATTATAGTCCTTATTTTGGGCAGCAATATGTTTTACTAAATGTGAAATTAAATGCAATTTGTATTAATTAGGGATAATACGAAAGTATGTAAGCGGTTGACATTTCTGACATTTTTAAACACACTACTATGTGTGAAGATAGATCTTTTGCATTTGTTTTGACTTGGAAATGCTGTAGATTGATATATGCCCTCAAAGTGTTCTGTTGACATAAGATCCCAGTTCTAACCTCTGAGATCAGAAAATTATTTATAGTTCACTGTAGATTGAAATTTAATTATGGGATTTGATCTTTGATGTAACTGTTTAGTAGACAATAGTCATTCTCTCTGAAAGCTGGAATACACCTTTAGTACAGACACTGAACCAAAATCTGCTGTTAAAATGCAGGTGGCATACTCAAATTGCAGGATTGAAGAAGTCAGTGTGGTGTATACAGGTATTTTATGTAGGTTAATACAAATAACTTGTTCTAACTGTGGCGAAACTTAGACTTCAAATCTCGATTGGTGACATCAAAAGAATTCAAACAGGTTTATTAAGAAAGGTAAAGAAAATGAAATGGGCATAGAATGGGCATAGCTGTTCTGTGGTTTGGTTTTTCCAGATTCCTTAAGAGTTGTAGAGTGCCTGTTGGCTTGTAATTGAAAGTTTTATCTTCCCTGCTTTCCTCTGGTGCCAGGATCCATTTGCTTTTGTATTGTTGGGATTCTGCAAGAGTCACAGATGGCTGTGGATGTTCTTTTAGGGGCTGTGTAGAATAGAGGTTTCCTACTTCAGGATGTATAATAAATTAAATAACCCTCTTATTTGTTGGGGGTGTTTTGTTTTGATTTGCTTTTTGTTCTGTTTTCTTTTTTTGGTTGTTGTTTTGTTTTGGTTTTTTTTTTGTTCTGTTTTCTTTTTTTTTTTTTTTTTTGGTTTTTTTTTTTTTTTTTTTTTTTTTTTTTTCTTCTTCTTGTTGTTTGTTTCCCTCCCAGGGGTTCTATAGTGTAATTTTGGACCTCTCAGACTTTAGCCAAAGATAGGGTGCCCACTCCTGAAGGATAAGGGTTTTTCTGAAAAGAATTACTTAATCCTATCAGGTTAAGGTCTGCCGCTTTTCAAGATAGCAGTGATTGACAAAGGCACTTCGGGTCCCTGCACAGTCTCAGAAAATGTATCCCACCACCAGACAGATATCAACACTTAGTGTTAAGAGTGGGTCGTAGTGAAAATTGTCCCTCTGCTGACCTGGAAAAACCACAGTCAGTCTCCACAGACAGCTAAAGTTCAGTTAACTTAATAGATAGGTGAGGTTATTCTCCCACTTTGCCTCTTCCTGTTCCCTTCTGTGTGTCTTGTGCTCAAAACCACTGAGAAAAACTCTTTTCTGAGTTATTTCCAACTAACTGAAAAACAGCAAAAAACCCGTGACGAAACATGGGTGTTAATTGCTCCTCAGCTGAATTGCCATAAAAAATTCACATTATGACATCTATGTCTGTGTAAAATATTCAAACACATGAACTTTATATAATTTCTATGTGTTTAAAGTTTGGAAGTGAGGGAAAACGGAAGATTGGTGTATTGAAAAGGAATGGTTTTTAACTCGTTTTAATGAAATAGTGTGATAGAATTTTCACTACTCCAACACTTACAGCAAGCCTGGATGGGGCCCTGAGCAACCTGGTGTAGTGGAAGTTGTCCCTGCCCATGGCAGAGGGGTAGGAATGGGATGATCTTTGAGGTCCCTTCCAACCTAGGCCATTCCATGTTTTTGTGATGTGTTTCAAACGGAGAGCAACTGCTCCTCACTGACCAAAGTCAGATCCTACAGACCAGCTGGCAGCACCACTTCCAATGCTGAGACTGCGGGTCCTGTTCAAAATGGCAACATTTGCAGACTCAGTTTGGAAAGAGTTCATTTTCTTGGTTCAAGAACTCAAGATGTATGACTTTTGTTTAATGTTCTTGATTGACAGCTAAAAGATAAATGGTTAAAAGTGAGGGTTAGAAGGTTAGTTGGTAAAATAAGTAATGTTTTTACCATCTGTACCAATTCAGGCTTTTACAGGCTCAGCAGTGCTATTTTTTGTCAGTGTTAGCTATGTCAGAACAGGTGCAGAGTTGTGAAGTTGCTTAAGCAACCGAGGATTACTTCTCCTAAACTACCTTAATACCTAAAGCAATAATGATTTCTTCAGTTAGTAAAATAATTTCCTTTTTTTTTTTTTTTTTTTGCATAGGGAAAAAACGTGAGAGTGTTGCGTTATAAATACATTTTAATGTATTCTCTTTACTTGTATTCATTCATCCTCTTACACAAGCTGGCTGTCCTATGCAGACTCCTGTCCATATATGTTGAGTCCACGAAGAGCTGAACCTGTAGGCTTAACTTCACTGTAGGCTGCTGGTGTCCTCTAAATGCAGAGCATTTAAGGTACACAGGAGCAGAAAAACCTCATCTTTGCGATGGCATATCCAGCCAATGCTCCAAGGAGGAAATTGAAAATTTGTAAGCAAATTCAGTCCATGCCAGTTGGAAGTGCTACCAAAGTGCTACTGACTTCTAGAAAGTGATATCTGAATATCCCAGGTCCGCCAGCAGTCCTTCAAAAATATTTCTATCTATATTTCTATTTATTTAATACCCTGTTAATTACAAATTAACAGCAAAATGTGTTGATGGTTATACTTTAGAAATTACTATAAGGATGGAGTTGAAAACTTTTTTTGTGCTAAGTTTATTACCTATGTGAAACTCAGAGTGATTCGCTTTAGGTTTTGACCAAAACACGTCAGCCCTAAGCCTAAGGTGTATAGACCATCACAGAGAACCAGATTGTCATGTCCATTAGCAGGTGTTGCACGGCAGAAAAGTAAATGAAACTACTTCTGCGTTAAGGAAAGACAGATGGTTGATACATAGGTATGAATTTCCATGCTGGGAAAACAAATCTTAATTAAAAAAATTGTCAAGTACTGTATTTGAAAGGCTGAAGTTGCTACAAAAGAAATCAGAGAAAAAATAGAAAGGAGATCTTTGACATAAGGGGGAAAAACCAGCAAAAAACCCATTTGTTTGCAGGAGTAATCATAAATTGACATGCAGGAAGGAAGAAGAACAGGGAAGAATTATACTTTCACACTAATGTTATCTCTACCTCTATTTTCTGTTCCGGGGATTTCTGAACCCTGGTGGGGTTTGTGTATTTGAGTCAGTCAAACAGATTTCTCTCCCGTCTTCCAAATACCTGCCCAGTCTGCCCTTGAACCAATATAAAACTTTGAGCCAGCAGCATCATTTAGAAAGATATTCCAGGGCTGTAGTGTCCATTGTGTGAAGAACCACATCAGGATCAAATTAATTGAAAACTTTAGAGGTGCTGTTATGTGATTCACACACATTTATCTCATTTTTTGAAATAGTTTAAGATGTCATCTGAGTCAATGGGTCTTAGATGTTAAATGTTTTTGAAAACATGGCCATAGGGATATTTGCAGTAATAAGAGGCCTAAATCTCTTAAAAACCTGGCCCAGAGACACCCAGTTCTGAGAAATCCCTTGGAAAAATACCTGAGATCTTTGCAGGTTCAGAGATTAATATTTTAATTTAAATTTTTAATTTCAAATTCATAGATAGGAAATAACCACAAAATACATTGCTTAAGTTCAAAATGATTTTGAAGTCCCAATAAGCCTTCATCTAAGTTGTCTTTATCCCGGCATCACAGTTACACTGAAGTAACTTCTGGGAAAAACGTCACAAATATTGCATCAAGTTGCAAGAGGTGTGTTCTTCCAGACAAAACTTTTTGTTTTTTAATAGGACACTTAAAGGGAAGATGATTAACTTTCAAAACCAGTGGAGTGTAGTCTCAGTAGAAATCTGTTTTCCCTGCTTCTGCTTCTTCTTCTTCATGGTTTTAGTTTATCTTGTTACGAAGGAAAAATAATTCTGCAGTTGTGGTTGCTGTAGAAATGAAGAAATGAAAATGCAACCTGGACAGTATTATGTTGTCTTAAGGAGAGAGAAACAATTAGAGGATCCTGATTTCTTAAATATATCCCAGGTCTGTTTATAATATATTGAATTAGAATGCTGTTATAGCGGAATTCAAAACCTCTTGGTATGTTTCCTACATATTCCCAGCGCTTCGAGATTTATTGTGAATTGTTGTAACACTGTGCCTGAAGTTTTGCTAAATTCATGCCTTTGAATATTGGATTATGTTAATTCTTTTGAACAGGCAGTGTTTACGTTTCTTTCTGAGTGATCCTGTTAGAGTGGTAGAATACCTATGATAGCACCGAAAATAACATGATACCACTCTGGGCTGGTACTGTGAAGAGCTTAATCACCAAAGGCTCTGCAGCAAAGGGCTGTGTTAAAAGTTTTGGTTTGTGATCAACTGGGTATACAAATAAATCGAATTAAGACAATTTCTGTCTGCGCTTTTGGTCGCTTCTGAGAACCATCTGGCTAAACACACTCATGCTTGTGGTCAGAGCCTAATTATACCAGAGCACTCTTGGAATATGTGTGGAACTTCAGTCTGCAAATGTAGGCCTCCCCTTTAGTGCTCTGGTTGATGTGATTTAGGAGGTTTTTCTCCACTTAGAAAACCAGTCTGATAATTTGGTAGCATACTTACAGGAGCACAACAAGCTGGTCGTAGAATTCTAATTTGCTCTGGAATGTATTATTTTCATTTAATTATTTATTTATAAAATAAACCTTGAGGGGGAAAGAGCATCGTTTACTTGCTTGGTTTTTGTTTCTCATACCCATGCAGTGAGGTTGTGGTTATTTCAAAAGACATAAGATAATTCTTATTTGTAGAATTAATATGCTCTGCTGAATTGGTTTTACAGATTGTTAGGTTGTGTGCAGCAGATAAGTAGCACTTCAGATTTATAACTCTTTGATCATGAACTAAATTTAAAATAATATTCAGATTTACAAGCCTGAAGCTGCCAATTTTGACCACCTAATGCCATTATTAATGAACATATCAGTGGACCTATTGAAATAAGTATAAATCCCTCAAATGACTTCTTTGGGCACATTCTAAATGTATAAAATGTTGTTGCTTTTCCATACATATCAAAGGCTTTTGACTAAATTGTCTCTTCTCAGATGAGGTAGGAAGTTTCTTCTTTACAGCTTCTATGATAGACAGGCTATGCTAATGTCCTTGTTTTGCAATAAACTTTGCTTCTTCATTACTTATCACCAGAGGCAATAAAAATCTTCAGAGGCAAATATAAGTTTTTCATTGATATACTTGTTTGTATTTGTACGACATGAAAGATGAACATGTAATTAAGATCAAAATTAAAATTTATATTTAAAGTATATAAATCTTGCAGTACTAATAGTCCTCATATTTATATTTAGATATTTCTGAGTTGTGTAGCTAATAATTACTAACTAAAAACTCATGGAAGTAACTTATTTAACAAGATATAAAAAGTAACTGCAAGACATCAGAAGTCAGAGTACATTTCACAGGGGCACATCTCCTCTCCTGTGTATATTGTGCATTCTGGATGCAGCAGAAGCAACGCATTTGGGTTACAATTTTCAGTACAGGGAAAGAGGCAAGATTCCTGGAGTGTTCTGGAGTGTGATCCTCAGTGGTAGCTTTAAGGCAAATGAGCCCAAATAATTGAATCGTAATATGTAAATCAGTTAGCATTTTAATAAAAAAAACTGCAGTGGCACCTATGGAAAAGATCTCTACCCTTCTTGCATCCACAGAGAAAAGTATTAATTCCTGTTCCTGCTCTTGTAGCCCTTCCCGGCACACAGGTGGGTCAGCTCCTTAAAACCAAATTAGCCCCACAGGAACACACAGGGATGAGCTGTGGTTTTTCACCTGATTTGCACATGTCCAACTGCAGAATTACACACAAAAACTGCATGAACTTCAACTGTTCCCTTTTCCCGCCATCACCTCATGGATGTAGCTGTAGACATTAAAATGTAGTGTTCCTCACTATTTTAAAGAGATCGCTTTTAAAGAGAATCACATTATTTCTGCAAATACAGTGGCCAAAAAAAAAAAAAACCAAAAAAAACAACCAAAAAACAAAACCCCAAGCCCTCTTTTTCTGTAGCTTCCTGATTAAAATTGAAAACTTAAAACATTTAAGTCTCTTTCACCTTTCATTATTAATCCATAGTTTAGACAAGGTAGAAGACTGAAAAAAACCCAAACAAAAAATTCTTTTACATCATGAACCTTTTAAAATGAAAGACAAATAATCAGCTGAAGAAATCACAAGTAACAAACTCCTGTTAGGCAGGGAAATTAATGTCATCTAATTCATATGAACTATACTCATCAAATGAGACATTAAACGAACTTCCTCTAAACTCAGCTTCCTTCCAGCCACTTTTATGCATGTACATATACAATTCTCTTTCCAGAATAAGATTAGATAGCACAGATATTCACTCCACCCCTGTGACTGAAGATAGAACTTTTAATTGGGGAGCTCTTACTTCTAAATAAATGCTTTTTTGCACTTGCATGGGAAGAAATGCTAGCTTTTAAAGAATGAAAAATTGTTTAGATCTTGGAATTCTATCATGTTTACAAAATGAAAAAATAAGATTAATGGCACCCAAAAATCACTCGTGAAAGTTTAAATTGAATGTGGAAACAAAATTACTTTTATCCAGCTGCGTGTTAGGGAAAAACAATCAATGAAATGGAGAAATTTCAAAATCAATCGTGAATTCTCTATTTATTTTTTTTTTCTTCAGCAGACTTCCAATCATTTTGTATTTGTCAATAAGATCCTACTTTTTCCAGACTGTCATCAATTGTGACTCTCAACATTGTAATTCCAAAGAAGACACTACCTATGATTGTGTATGAGCAAAAGAAAATCTCATTTTACATCTGAAAGAGAATGTTACAAAAAGTATCTTACACCTTTTACTGCAATGTTTTGTATGAATATTAGACGTGGGTTAGCAGTCATGTTTCAGATTATCCATTCCTCTCCATCAAGGCACAGGTGCAAATATTCACCTAGAAATAAAATACTTCTTTTCCAGAAATGAAATTTAGGAATTTTCTATTGAATTCAAACATCTAAAATATTGCTTAATTTAATTAAGGAACAGTGAGAGTGCTAGTGCAGCAGAACTCCATTCAGCAAATATTAGGAATCAGAAGAGAAAAATAAAAATTGAAAAAATTATCCAGAAAACAAAATAATGTTTAGGAAAAAATGCCTTTGTGTTGAAATTCCTCTGAAGCTGGTGTAAAAGGCTGGGCAGTATTTCTCTGTGTAAGCACTTCATTCTCAGTTTTACATCTATAGTTTCACATTAAGCTATAAACAGCTTACAGAGAGAGTTTAATAAGAAAGTGCATTTAAAATGTCTGATATTAAGTACGCAATTTTTTATGCCAAATGATGCTGTCAGGAAAAAGCAGTCTCAGACGTAAAACTGGGGTTTTAGTATGGTTCTACATGCCTAATACAGTGAGTTTTCTAGAAACTGAGATGAGGGGTTTTTGGACTTCTGTTCGATGAGTCTGCTGTTGGTCCTCTGACAATTAGAAAATTCAGCCAAAGCTGGTGAAAGCATCGCTGTGTTTTGAGTCAGGTTCAGAGATAAAATAATGGGGAAGGTGAACAACTGGCTTCACTTAGTGTTTATGGGAACATGGGGATCAGCTCTCATGCCATGGTAAATACGGGGTATTTCCAGTGAAGGTTTTGATCTACATTTACGTGTAAAGAATGTGAAGAGCGAATTAGACCTGCTGAGTTGTTAATTCCAGTGTAATGAAGAAGCAACAAGCATTGTGAACATCATAATTACTGAGGGACTTGATTTTTCTGATATTTGTGTCCCTTTATCAGATGGAAAAACTTCAAATATCTCCATTTTCCTATGAGACTTCCCCTGTTTTGCTACGTGGCAACTTAAATCCTTGTAGGAATATTGGGTTGAAGGTAGTTTTTACAGCCCTTGCAAATGAGAAAAGTTAAAGGATTTAACTTTTAAACCGTGTCTATGACTTTCTCATCTTTTGAGGAAGACATTATTCCTACCCGCTATTTTTGTTTGTGTTTAATGTGTATTCTCTGAGAGGGAAAACAGAACCAATCTTGTGATTTTTTCACTTATATTAATGCTGTCCACAAGAAAAGCTGGTTAACATCATCTATGTGGGGATGTTTGCACAGAGGAGGTTCTGATCCCGAAAGTTTATTCCTACTGTGATATTTGGGTATTTTTGCTATCCTTATTGGCACAGCTCCTGATATCTCAGTGTGGATTCTTCTATAGAAGAGGAACTGCTGAATAAGTAAATGACAGTTAGATTGTTTGTTTATTTGTTTGTTTCTTGGAGTTTTTTTGTCATTTCTTTTCACTTTCAATATCTCTTTTATTGTGATTATTTTTTTTCTAATACACTATTTCTGTCTGTTATATGGCCCACAAATACAGTTTATAATCTTTGCTGCTGCTATCCTCAGCATAACATGCTCCTCCTTTTCCCCCTCCATGATCTAGGGAAGTACCGTCATCTTTATTTAAATGGGAAAAACTGAAACTGAAGGTCAGGATATTTTTTCAGCTCTCAAGTCTTGAGTGCCTTAAATGGATGGACCACCTTTACTCTCATTTGAATTTTTTTTTTTTTTTTTCACTTTAAAAGCATTGGAATTGAGCTTTAGAGTCGATAATAATATTAATAATGTGAATTTTGCTCTCCATGTAACACCACAGTGTTAATTTTATTTTGATGTGCTATGCCCTGGGCTATTGTCCACTCAGTTAACAAACCAAAACTATTCATTTTTCTCTTTATCTCATATTTTAGTGTTTGTATCACTGTACAGATTACTCATAGCCTGTGGCCTCTGCTATTATCATTATATTTTAACAAGAACAGGTTGGCAATGAGTTTTTAGTTGAAATGTATAATGGGCATTTTTCTCTTTATATCCAGCAATATCACATTTTTCCTACACAGAGTCTGAACAGCTCATATTATGTATATATGAAGCATTTCTAAGCCAACTGAAAGTATTAATGCATTCACAATCAAATCTCTACTTGCTGCTGACAAACTCCACAAATAATTTATTCAAAAGATCATTTTCCTTCCATGTGCACACGTATGAATTAACGCTTAATATGTATTTCTAATATACTTTAGAGTGTAAATTTACAAGTTCTTCTGGATTTGAGAGATATTCTAAGAAATGAGCTAGAGTGGGTTTTATTTATTTTTTAATTTATTTTTTTTTTAAACTAGAAGACAATAATAGAACTGTATCTGTGAGATAGTAACAAAATTTGTAAACATATTTAAGTCCTCCAAGGCTTATGTCAGATAGAATTCTTGTTTTCATGTGTGTGAAAGAAAGTAAGGATTCCAAGAGATTTGTTGGAATTCTGCTTTTTGCTGGGCACCAGTTTGGAGGAGGGGGAGGTTGAAGCTCTGGCTAACATCACATTCATTCCTACATTCCTGATGTGGATTGCATTTTAGGACTCAACTGCAGATTTACCACATTGCTAAAAATAGTGCAAGGTTTCATTGTGCTGTTCCATGAGCTGACCAGGCACTTCTCAGTCCAAAGCTTTGCCTAGAACCTTGCTTTGACAGCTCTGGAGCTGTTTGGGTGTAACTTGGGAGCAGTTTCTGTCGGTCCAATCGCTGCAGTATTTTTCTTTTGGATGTATTGGTTTACTTTGATTGGAGCTGTGGTGAAAAACAGCCAGGAAAGAAAACCTCTGAATATAAGATATCGCTCAGGAAACACTTGGGAATTGCTAAGAAACCATGCAAGAGCAAAAAGTCCAGTGAACATGTGAGGAAAAGAAATTGTTATTTGGAGGAGCAAAGCTAAGGTACAAGCATTTGCTGAACCTATATGGCAGGTAAGCCTGCCTCTGTTGCCATCAGGTGATGGCAAATCCTTAGGGGAAATATTACAACTGGATTACTATAGACATTCTTGTGACTTGTTCTTAATTCAGAATAAATGGTTGTGTGATCTGTGAAGTCTGAAGAAGGGATAAATCCATCGAATTCTTTTGAGAAGGGAAAAACCAACAGAGTAGGACAACACTTTAGGTTGGTGGGATAGGGTTCAGTTGAGTGTGAACACCCAGAGGTGCCTGTGAGGGCACTTCTGAGTCTATTCCAGCTCAGTGTCAGGCAGAAATCTGGATGTGGGGACTGGATGAAAGCCTTGAGATGATCCAGACTCCAGGGCAATGGGTGCAGAGCCCCAGCTCCAGAGAAATGGCTGTGGGGATGGAGGGTCCCTGCCCTTGCCTGTCTGTGGGCACAGTGACATGGGACAATGAAGGGTCAGCACGGCCTCGCTGAGGTGATTTCCCAACTCAGCTGTTCAGCTGGTTTTTGGCTGATCTAAGAAAGACAGACAGGACCACGACAAGTATAGGATTGTTTTAAAAGTCTGCTCATTTGCAAATCACATGAGTTTCAAATCACTGCCACCAAAGAGAGTGCTGCAAACTCTGAGGTTTAGTGTATGTGGAATTAGGAGGAAACCTGTGGATTATCAGTAAAGCATTTTCATCCTTCTCATAAGTATAACTAATTTAACCTCTGTTTTGTTTTTCAAAATTTGACAGGTTTTTCTCTACAGACCATTTTCAGTAGTTCTTAGTGTTAATACTCATGACTGTTTATGGACATATGGAAAAAAAAAATTTCCTTGCTCAAAGCTTAAAATGGAGAATCATTTTAAGACATAAGGGAGGGGAGGGATCTCACACCTTCCCAAGAGAAGCTATCCCATGTGTTTTGCATGCTGGACATGTTTGCTGTGCTGCTTTCTGCACTGGGATGCTACAAAGCACAATGGGAGCATTTATAAAACTTTTTATTGACTAAGAACGGGACAGTAGCATATGGGAATATCAACAATTGCTAACTGATCATGAAATAAAGAAATTCCAGTATTCTAGTGTTATAAAAAGAAGAGGGGGAAAAAAAAGTCATTCAGACTTAGTCATATTGGTTCAGCTGTTGTAACCAAAGACAGATAAGATAATAGAGGTCTTTGTGGCTGTTTTCTACTGAAATGCTTTATCTTTATGATACACTTGGGGCCCTTTAGAGTGGAAGCTTTTTAAACTGCTGCTGGAGTTAGAACTCAAATTAGATGCTGTTGCAATGGCAAGGGGGCTCCTTAGTCAGGCAGCCCTCACAAAGTGACTTTTATCTCCGAAGCCCTTCCATTAGATTGTTACTTTCTTCTGTTTTTCCTGTTTATTTTTGTTGACTTTTGCTGCCCCATTTTGTGGCATTTAGAAGGTGACCCAATCAAAAAAGGGTAAATGCTAAATGCTGGACAGAGCCTGTGAAGTGGAAACATCACAGCCCATCTGATGTGTGCTGCAGGCTGCAGTGTTAGACAGAATGGTTTAACCAGGTTATCTCTGGGAAGCTAAGATCAAATACACTTTCTTTCATGTCTAGCATTGTGTTTTTTCTTTCTTTTCAAACATTGTCCATAAAATAATAAAACCCCCTCCAACCTAACAGAGGAATTGAGTCACAAAGGCTTTATTTCTTAAAGAAAAAAAAAAAGCTGAAATTGCTTACCTTGATTCAAAATAATTTTCGATTGTTGGTTGAATTGCTTTGCCTGGTGATACTTTGGAACTGCAGTTATGTGATTTAAAGCCCTACTTAGTTTCTGGCAAAGTCCACACTTCTTTCTTGCATTACCGTCTCCTGATTTCATAAAAGTCACACTGTGTTTGTTCTAGAAACATAACAGGAGTTAATCATTTGTGATTTATTAATTTGTATTTCTTGTAAGCGTATGGAGCAAAAGTTAGTTTAGATGCAGTGCATAAACAAGGATGATATTTGTCATGCTTTACACTAATCACAGAATTCAAGGGAACCAATAATACTTTGCAGCTGTGTAGAGATTCCACGCAAAGATCTCGAAGCACTTCAGAAACATTAACTAACCAGGCATAAAAACCTCTGATTGGTAGTGTTTTACTCTGTGTACATGTTGGGAAACTAAGGCAAGCACATTCAAGAACCCACAGGAGTTTCATGTCACAGCTAAGAACCCTTCTTCAGCAAACCGGGGACCATGCCTATAAAATTTTTGGCTTATTTATGAATTTATAAAATTGTCTTTTATTCACTTGATAGAATATACGGTTTTATCTAGTTTTCTTTCCCTGAGTGTCAGAGAGATTAGTTTAAATTGCACTATGTAAGCCTAGAAGTCTACTTTTTGTTGTGCCTGCTTCTTTTTTCCCTTGCCAGCAGTGATTACTCCGCCTCTACCTCAGGACAGCTTGCCACAAGGACAGTGACAAATTTAATATTGAAAAGCCTCCAGTGTTTGCTGACATGCAGCTACATTTGAATAGGTAGTAAAAGATAGCAGGAGTGTTGTAAGGTACTAAAACAGTGGTTGACACAGGAACTATAGTTATATATCTATACTTACAGGATACTAGTTTTTAATTTTTTTTCTTTTTTAATGTAATACTTAAAGAAATCTATGTAGATAAAATGCAGGATGAGGTTTGTGATTTTTTTATTAAATGCATTGTAAGATACATGATGCTCTTTCTATTTGTGTGCCAGAAATTCTGTAGTATTCTAATTGGTTTTAAAAGACAGAGTTTTGCCACAAGCAGAATTCTTTCTAAACGGAATTTTAGACCACAAGTTGAACTCTTCTCTCGTTTTCAGCAGATTTATTGCTACTTTTTACTTTCTCTCTCCTGGTTAGATTGACCTATGACCAGAATTTCTCAAAAGTTCTCTTTGATGCCTTAGTTCTCTTCAATCTGACCATTTTATTTCAATTTGTGCTGAAATCCAAAGGAAAGAGTAAAACAATAAGCACACAGGAAAAAATTAAAATATTGCTACAATGAGATTATTATCACAAAGACATGGATGTATAACCAAAGGACTACCAAAAATAACAATTTTTTTCTGAACTTTTGGTGAGACTGTCACATTTTCATTTCAAAAAGAAGTCCTTAAACAGTATCAGCTTCCCAATAACACTCAAAATTTTAAATACTGCTGGTAAAGGGAGTCAATGGATCAAATTCAGTATATCTGTAGTCACTGAAATAAAGGCCCCTAAGAAAAATGTGTCAATTTTAAAGGTCTTTCCTAACTGAAGACCATTTTGTGATAGAGCCAAAGGTTAATAAAATCAGTAGTGAATGTAGCAATTTTACAGATAAGCTATTCACAACAAGTGTAGTTACTTGAATAAAAAGCTAATTCAGTTCTAAAATGCCACATGCAGTAGCAGTGAATAGCTGCTTTTAGGTGCTTTCTGGAGGAGGATAAAATACAGAATCACAGCACTCTTCTTTTCCAGCATCCCTGGCTGCCTGTAAATTGCTGTGAATGGGACTGTGGGCTGACAGGCTCTATTAAGACAAACTGCCTTTCTCATCGGAGAGATAAAATAAATCAGGTGTTTAGTCAAATTAAAATACTTCAGATGGAGCAGGCCCTGGGGAGCACTGATCCACCTGACAAATCTGAGAGAAACTCAAGACAGATGTGTTTTGGGGATAAGGAAGACCCCATGGAAAAAAAATGCACTGCTGTCTTTGGAGTAAGAGAACAGGATTAGAACAGAGAGCGAGCTGTGGTATATAATATTTTATGGAAGCTGGCATATTTACTGTTTATTTTTTACTAAGCTTTTTGTTTTATCTGTTTTTATGGCAAATACATTTTACAGATAGCTCTATTTTTATTTTATTTATAGATATTTTCAGTCAGCAGCAGAAGTTTATTTACTGGTAATGAGTTTAGGAATCTCATTGCTTGCTGCAGTAAGTGGATGCAAAACAGATGATGATGGCACACAGCTACTGATGACCTCTCTTGTCCCAGCCAGATCAGCTCAATCTGGTCTGCATTCTAAGCAAGTTGGTTTTTATTGGTATTTAAACTGTAAAATAATGGTTGGGATTTTCCACTCTAAAATTAAATTATACCTCCCCCCACTCCCTGTTCATACAACAACATTCTCATCTTATGCTTGTTCTCATCTCGAGCAGTGCTCGGTTAGGTGTCCTGCAGCTTCATGGAGGTCTCGTGATTTTCCAGGAGCACAGTGTACATTTTGTGGTCATCAGCTCTATTCTGTTGTTGGATTACATAGCAGGGTACAAATTAAAGAGCGGAATACTTTAAATGGGGTCATTTATTTCAGATGTGTTTCTTGGGGGGAGAAAAGGAAAGAAAAACAATTACTGTGAATTCCTGAATAAGAACAGTTACTTCTGTCTGCTATTGTAAAAAAATCAGTAAAAGAAAGAAAAAAAAACCCCTGAACTATAAATTTGTGGCAACTCTATCAAATGGTTCTAAGAAATCCTAACAAAACAACTATATTTTGTAGCCTTAGCAGGCACTCTTTGTGGTCATTTTCTACTCATGTTATGAAGCAAGTACAAGCTGTACAGAATAATATGGAAATTGAGTGGGAGATTAATATCTGCTTTGGGTGTGTAAAATATTTGATGACTGTAAGCTCAGGGGCTTGCATTATGATGCCAAAGCTGCTTGACAGATGTGAAAGTCTCAAGCTGTTGTTTCCCAGGTGGCAGTGGAGAACAATAAGAATCACCAGAGGCAGCAGTTTGCTTCCCATTGGCCTTCTTAAATAGGTGGGTGGAGTGGTTTGGTCTCTTCCAGTCACAATGGGCAAGGGAGTTGTTCTTTGGCAGAAGAGCCTTTACACCCATGGGAACAAATTCCAGTATGCGATATCATATTCAAAACCACCTGAATAACCTTTGAACCGTAGTGAAAAATCTCCAAAAGTGACTAACACAGATTAAGGTAGGTCTGTGCTGCAGCCGCAGATAATGGCGCAGATGTCAGCGTGGAGCTCAGTAGATGCTAAAGGATCCTGGCAAGGCAGTACTTTCAGTGCAGGCACTTTCCTGGCCACACACCTGCCTGAGCTTACTTTCAAAAGTTATTTTGTTGTTTTTGTCTTGAAACAGCTTTTTGCACATAACTCCTTCATTGCTTCAGTCACTCATATCACACCAAGGTTTGCAATGAGTTGGTCTGGATAGCAGACTGTCCTTCAGCTTCAACTTCATGCATCCATCATACCTTTTGTGACTAAGGCAATCACTGAGGACCCTTTCTAAAATTTCTGCTACAACAGAATTTACACATTTTTCTTCCTCTGGAGACCTGTATCCCATGTATGCTGAATGAAGGTTAGACATTAGAGAGTAGGGAAACATCAAGTTGTTGGAAACTTTTAAAACTAAGGTTCTTAACAGTGGATAAGAAATTGAATCTTTCCCAGTACTTGATAAATGCTCTTAATAGACGTACAGAAAAGCAGGTACCTTTTGTTTCTGGGAGTTTTCTTTGTTTAGAGTGAATGACTTAAGCCATGCAGCCTTTTTTTCCATATAAAGAATTTGCAGACAGAGGTTTTCCTGTGTGATGCTTTTGCAAATGAAATTCTGTGTAAAAATCATACCGGTCCCATCACAGAACAATGTAGGCAGTAGAGAATCTTGTGTTTGTCACCTTCTTGGCAGGAGCCTGTTTTGTCTTCCTTCTCCATGTGAAACCTGTCACCCTCTTTCTTCTCTTCCCTAGAAGGTATCCATATTACTCCTGGGAAGAAGGTGGAGTCATAATTTTGTGACAGTTTCTCCATTCTCCCCCAGGTCCTGCTCCTCACACTTTATCTTCCTCTTCAAAAGTCCTGCGACTTCTTTATCACAGTCAGTTTGTGAATTCTCTCTCTTACGCCACTTCTCGTATCACTGTGGCACACTACAGGCCTGACAAATACTTGATTTGGTTTTCTTCTTCTCTAAATTTCAGTTCTCCTGTACAACATTAAATTGCTTTATTTACCCCATTTCCAACTCTAAATCTCCTTCAGATCCTCTTCCAATATTCCTGAACTTCTACCTTGCTGTAATTATGTTTTCTCTTATAGAACTTTGGGTCTGGGGTGCTCACGCAAGGAAATGTATTGTATGGCTCAAATATAGGAACTGACATTGCTGTTTCTGACAGAGTAATATGTTCCTACATAAGCTGGGATTTTTTTCAGATTGATTTGGAAAAGGACCCTGTACTCTCCACCTATGAGACCCATGCAATTTACACATAAACAGACCATTAAGCGTCATTAGTGCAAAGAATAAATGTACCGTAGTTTCATATTAATTAAATGCCCTCTGTAGAGTAAACTTTGAAAGTTAAATGAAAATTCTTAAGCTGTTTTCTCAGGTTAGCCATTTCTCTTGGGGACAAGTAAGGCTTATTTTTAATACACATTCCAAAACCAAAGCTTACATTTAGCTAAATGACCTACCAGATTTATGGGTATTTTGAAGAAATGATCAATAAATTCTTAAACTGCTTCTTCCACCAAACAGCATCTTTTAAATTTCTTTTTAACACTTGTACATACTTGGGGTGAAAAAACAACACAATATGTAAAGTGAGGGAAAATTATGTCTAATAAACTCTGGATGTATTTATCACAGTGGGCAGATTTAAAAGGAAAAGATATAGGGATTCATACGGAATGAATCCCTGTCAGAAAAAGGGAAATATTCTACATATTTTCTGCTCCCATTTCCGTTGCACCCTCCACTGCTTAGAGCATAGCAAAGCTTCTCAAATGTTCTTTTGAGATTTATTAGTAGAATACATATCCAAGCTGCTATTTGAAATAAGCATGGTGGTGATGCAGCCATTTTTTTTTGGGGGGGGGGGGGTAAATGTTGCTCTGTAACTATTGTCTACCTCGTATTTACAGTACATCTTTCCTGCCCCTTTAGGTACACCAGAAAGCCTGGCAGAAAAAGAGCGACAGCTCTCCACTATGATCACCCAGCTGATCAGCTTACGGGAGCAGCTCCTGGCTGCCCACGATGAGCAGAAAAAGCTGGCAGCCTCACAAATTGAAAAACAACGGCAGCAAATGGACCTTGCTCGCCAACAGCAAGAACAGGTGAGGCTCCAAGAAAGAAACCTGTGAAAATGGTTCACGCAGAGTGCTTATCGTAAACACTGTTCTGCCTGGTGTTGTTTCCTTTCATGTTTTTTTTTTTTTTTTTTAAAAAGGTCGAATAGCCTCAGAAGTTACATATTTTTTCCAGAAAGGGGAATATTGTAGACCCTGAGAAAAAAAAGGGAGGGGTAGATGTTCAAATAATATATTTCTTAGAAAAAATGGCATTTGATAGATTTCATGGTTCTTGTTTCTTGCACTGAGATACAATTTTGAGAGTTACAAATAAGCTAGATCATAACCATTATTTAACTCTCCTTTTGACAAGAAAAAAATTAAACAAAAACACTTAAGCATACTCAAACCTTCAAATATCTTCCATAAGTAAGGTTTGATTTGTTTGTTCAGGTTGTGAAGAGTTCTTTTTTTTTGTCTTTTTTTTTTTTTTTGCTTGATTGTTTGTTTGTTTTAAATGTGCAGTTGTCCAAAAAGCTGTCCTCTTCTCACTGAACAAAAGTGTAAAAACAATGATCCCATGCGCTAGTCCCCTAGGCATTAGATCAGACAGATCCAAATTAATGTGTGGTTTTTAGGAATCTGACATTATTACTAGAATTATCTTTTCAGTTAAATGTATTTTATAGGATATATACAGCAATGTATGCTCTGTTGATTTTAATGAGTTGTGACGTCTGGTATTTTATGTGCTTGGGTATTTGCCCACATGTAGGAATATGGACTCATCCCCTAATGGAAAATAACATAAAGGAACACTGTAAAAAATCAGAAGTTAGAATGTCATTTAGCCATCTAGAGATGACACAGTAATTAACTATTGACACTTGTGAATAAGCTAGCACAAATTAATCTTGACACATTTGCAGACGAGTGATATCTTACAGTGAACACTTTGTAATTATATTTCAAAATGAAAATTAAATGACACTTAAAACTAGGTTGTCATGCTCAATGAAGCGAGCATGTAGCTCAACCGATAGGCAAATAAAATTCAGAATTTGAGCCACATGGTGCTTGTGTACCCTACTTTACTGTGTCAAGCCTATACATCAAGACGATGCTATGGTAATTGCATTGCAGGGTCTTGGGTGCATTTTTCTATCGCAGCACTGCTCCGTCTGAGAGCAACCATTGAGATTAGATGCTCCATGGTATATTTCTTTTCATCAGGAAATGCCTGTTCAAATGGTGCCACATTGTACGTGCAGGTACAAAGAGCTGCTCCCAAGCAGTCAGGACTCCGGCAGACCAGTGCCTTTGCACGTGTAAACAGAGATCTCCCCCTTGTCTTGGCTGTAGTTTGCCGTCTTAAACTGCAGCCAGGTCACCAGCAGCTCTGAGCAATTCTGGGGTACTGTGGGAAGATGACGGAGCACTGAGGAAGAATGGCCCACGCTGTAGCTCCATGCTCTGTCTCATTTCACCGCGAAGCTGCATATTGGGATCATCTTTTACCTTTGCTGAGACTTTAGCAGGAGGGGCAATTCGGGCACAAACCTGGCAGAGCTTATCTTTAGTTACAAACACTTCTCTTCTGCGGTGGAGTCACACAATTGGTGTGTTACTCATTAAAAATGGCAACTCCAGCTCTCATGCAGCGTTTAAATAATCTAAATAGCACAGTCCCCATTATGGTTGTTTCAGCAAGCATGGACACCACTGTGCTGACAACAGATCCCTGAGATCCTAGGACCTGCCCCTGGGCTACCTGGGAACATGGACTGAGTTTGAATTACCTTTCTGAGTTTCAACTCTGAATCTTTTTCACTCAGACACAACGGTCTGCCCCTTCCGTTCTCACTCACCGTATTTTATTGACTGGACTGGGACATTCATCTGGAAATATTTGAACGCCAGGCTCCTAAAAGGAGATTGAGCCCTGCTACAAGCATCAGTGTTGTGATGTGTGAAAGTCGCTTGACTCCATTTTCTTGTGACCCTTTGTTTTCATCCAGTCCCAGAATCATGTAGACCTTAATTTGTCTCCTTGAGGCCATGTGCATGACTTAAAATAGATATGAATTTTGTGTTGGTTTCTCTTACAAAAGTGAATTTTAACTGAAAAAAACTTACAGAGTTATTTCTATGAGACAGAGTGAGAGATTAAGGAAATGACAGCCTCGGTCTCTGTGTGTGCACAATTCTAGGCTGTTAATATGTGACTGCAAATTCCTTATGAGTTAATCTGAACTGTTTTCACTAAAACTATGTGATTGTTTATTTCCAAACCAACCTTGATACATTCCTGTATTTTTTTTTGTCATAAAAACATTTTACTTAACTTTCTGTGTTTATAACAGAGTAAGTGTGCTTAGAAGATGTTGAGGAAGGAGACTAGGAGGGTTTTTGCCAAAACCGAAACAGTAGATTTGAGTGACCAAAATACCTTTGTCACCAACTTCTTGCTGTTTTATGTGTTTCCTCTGCCCTAGATAAATATTTATAGGAGGGGAAATTATACTTAAAAAATGAAGGTAGCAGAAGTGCTGAGGCTGGGATTTCCAGCAAACACAAATCTTCTCCTCATTTCACTCTGCTGCACAGTTACCTTCCTAAAGAACTCCAATTGTTCCCCCAGATCCTTGTGGCTTCTCCCCTGTGGCTGCCATCCACATCACCCATTGCAGGGAGCAGCTCTGTGGTCTGAGGGCAGGATCCTATTTCCCTTCTGCTCTAGCATGTTGATTTTGTGGGAATCAGGGATGTAGATAGGGTATCTGTGGCAAATTCTCACCAGTCTTTTGTGTTCCCTGTCCTGAACATTTATTTTTCTCCGTCTGTGTTAGAGAAGAGATAGCGTGAAACTTTGCCCTTCAAATTCCTTGCTGAATCTACCAAATGAGGGTGAGACTACCTAGGTATTTCATAGGATTGCACTGGGGATGAGTCACTGAGCACCAGGTACTGTTTTCACACAGAATAAGGCTCTGCTTCCCTAAGTAGCTCCAAGATGATCTTTGAGGTTCACAAGAGAAGTAATGTGCTGCTCATTGTGAAGGAAGTCTGGGAAGCTTACCCTAGGAGCTTGTGCTGAACAGCGAAATATCTCTAAACACCAGCTCAGGCTCCAGTTCAGCAAAGCAGGAAAATGTATGTTTAACCTTAAGCACCTGTGTAATCCCATCCCCATTCAGAAAAGCACTTAATTTTAAGCATGTGTTTAATTTCCATTGTGGATAACAGTAATGCATCATAGTTAAAGATCACCACAGGCTTAAATGCTTTGTTGAATAGTGATGAGATTATTCACATGCACACAAATAAACCTGTGTTCCTGTGCTTTTCAGCGTTAAGGCCTCAGTGCTTAGAATACATATTTCTTACTTGCTGACTAGATTTTTACGTTGCATTTAAATTTACCTTAAAAATATCCCCCATTAAAAAAAATATTATGCTTAATAAAAATATAATAAAAAATAACAAATATTATGTTTTTCGGTCAATACTATTGAAATTTCAATATTGCTGTTTTAATTTAATGGAAATTTTATTTCTAATAGATTGCAAGACAACAGCAGCAACTTCTGCAACAGCAGCACAAAATCAATCTACTGCAGCAGCAAATTCAGGTCAGTGTGTTTTATTGCTCTCTTCTGATTATACTTAAGTTCCATTTATGGAGAGGGAAGGGTCTAAAATAAAGCAGCCACATGCTTTACTAACAAGCCTCAGCAAAGATGCTCTTTATGGGAGTTTCTTGCGTCCCAGAAAATTATTGTCAGACATCTTTTTCAGTGCAAAGAGCTTCAATAAGTTTCCTTCTGAAAGTTATGAACTATTTTTAAATCTCACCATCTTGTCATAATTCTGAAATCTGCAATCAGTTTGACTTATATTGTGTGAAGTAAAAGCAGAGTCTCAATCATTGCTGGTGGAATTCCTTGCTCTACAAAGGCAAAATTGAGACACTGAAACAGTACTGAGTACCAGTCTGCTTGTGTGCAAAGACCCACAGGCATATGTGGTGTTCCAGGTGTCTTTGAAGTCATTATACCCTCGTGGATCTGGAAGCATTCTGGAGATATTTAATTATCTGTACTTGTACTCTGAACATGGTTTAATTTTGTGCAAGTATATGTGGGTAGGGAGTGACATGGATGTAGAGGCATTGTTGGCATGTGATTGTATTACCTTCTCTGCTTCCCACTTTGAAAGCATTTCCATGGGCCTGCTCACTGATTTGAATATTTCAATTTGGTCTGACAGATGATTGTGCTGCCAATCATTTCTTATAAGCTTGGGCTATCCATTTCTTTTCCTTAATTAGCTGATTGCTATGTTACTAGATGCCAAAACTGAAGTTTTTCTTTCCCTCATCCCAAAGGAATGCTTGTAAATGCTTTTGAAAATGCTGTAATGCAGTTTCAGTTACACTTTTAAGGCGTTTATTTAACAAATATAGATGTGTTAATACCTCGAATGAGAGACACAATTGAACTGTAAAGCACCATTATTGTCACTGCCTGTTAGAAGACTGTGTGTTCATATTAGGTTCTATTACATCAAGGATGGAAGAGTCATAAGAATAGTGTAAGGAAAAAATACACCATCTTCTCTAAGTGTTCTTTGCAAGTCTGGCTCAGAAGGCAAAGAATAAAATAAAATAAAGAAAATTACTTGGCATAAAAGCTAAGACTGAAACCTAGCTAAGTCTACAAAACAGAACAGTTATCTGTATGAGAAATTTCTAATATTTAAAATTCCTTTAGAAATTAGAAATCAGAGGAATTATGACTAGGTAATTTTTGTTTCTCTTTGGAGAACTGCAGGTATGTTTTGCTGGGGAGTATCTGCTCTGTAGTATAAAGTTCAAAGGTACTTTATGTTTCACTTCAGTCAATACTTTCCAGTAGCTCTACCCTTCCACTGTCTCCAGGAAAATATGGTCTTAGAATTCATTTTAGAATAGATTGCAGGTTCATTTTCTCATTCACTTCCATCTTTCCTCTTACATAGCGCTGAACCCTCCACAAGTTTTCTTTCATGTCCTTTCCTAGATGTATATGCAAAGATGTGTTTCAATGGTCATTCTGTTTGTGTGAGCTAAATTATTTCTTGGTGACCCTTCCCTGTATTTGCTTCCAAATTCTTGCCAATATATAATACTCCTATGCCGTATTCTCAGTACGGCCTCCTTATTTATCTGTGGTTATTATATTTACATGAGTCTAATCAGTGTATTCGAGGCAGTCAGCACTGTTTTTTCTCCCAGCTGGTCATCTGGATTGGTAATGGGCATCTCAGTGCCCAAGGAACACTAGGGGTCAGTATGAAAGCACTAGGCACGTTGGGCAGATGCCAACTCAAACATCCAATGGTCTTACGGGGAGATTACTAAAAGAAAGTTTCCTGGGAGATTGTCTTCTAGGCGAAACACCAGCTTACACAGTCCATTTGCTTTGGGAGCCAAGCCGTTCTGCTTTGTGTATTTGTTCTGTCTTAAATTTTGTGGCAGGTTTGGCAGCCAGAAGTTGCTTGAGAGAGAAGCTGCTGAGTTGCCTGTGCAGTTTGGTAGCGTTCTTTTGCTGCTGTAGAATTGGTTATGAGTGTTTGAGATGTGTAGTTCCTTAAGGGCTAGAGCTGGCATGGAGGCGAAACAGGAGGCAGTGAGAGAAATAGGGCTGTGCTGGTTCTCCCAGATCCTCTCCCACCATCTTCCCAAGAAACCTCCATACCAGCACTGAAGTCACATTGGTGGCTCTGGGTGGGATTCACCATATCAAAAATAGGTAACTGCAGGGCAGACTCTGTCTCAATTAATTGTCCGGATTGTTCTTGTCGTGAGCAGAGAGAAGCAAAGCGAATGGCTTTAGGATGCAATTTGTCTTGTCCTAAAGTAGATCTTTAAAATATAGCAGATAAATTGTTCCTTAAAATGCTTATTCCTCTCCATTAACTAAGAAGGATATGCATAACAGTGCCTTTAGTGTAGAGATCTGAAGTGAGATGAGGTGAATCATGCTATGGTTTGAAGGGGAAATAAAATTTCTATTAAATGTTTACATTCTCAGTTTCATTTCTGGGTTTGATAGAATTTGCAACTCTGTCCCCAACAACTTGATTTTGTTTAGAAGGTTTGTCCAAATGTCTTGAGCAACCATTTCCAGGAAACAGTGATCGCCTCCATGGAATGGTGTGGGCTCTTATCTGTACTTTGTATGCGTGGGAAAACAATAGTACCCTTCCCTGGCACTCCCCTTTTGAAGAAATTACAAAATGTGAGTGGCACAGGTGCCAGTTCCATCTGGGCAGGGGCTTGTCATGGCACAGCTACACGGAGCAAGTACAGCGTGTTCTCCAGGATGCAGGAGCAGGGCATTGCTGATGCAAGGTTTTCATCGTGAGACACGCAGTGCATCAGCTGCCGTCTCCTGAGGTGCAGGGCTAATTCTTGAACAAGAGTTTCTGTGAGTGAGTGAACCTGGTTTAACCATTTAAACAATTAGAAATTGCTTTACATAGGGCTCAAAATATTTATGCCAACTGCATACAAAAGTTAAAATAATTTATATTGAATAAAACACATTTCCCCTGGACGACTACTGGGTTAATTTTTTGAGAATTTTCATTGCTTTATATTTATTATTTATATTGTGCTGTATATTATCTGTTTATTTAATCATTCTAACACCTTATTTCATTTAACTGGTGAAAGGGTTTTTTTGTTTGTTTTATCTCAGTTTTGAGGCCATTTACTGGAGCACCTTACTCCAAACTTGTTATACATTCAAAACTTTGTCAACAATCTATGAGCAAAGACGACATTAGGCTAGGCTTAGGATATGGGGACAAGAGAGGTATTTTGAGTACAGAAGTCATTAAATGTTCTGCATAATAATTTCATGTTTTCTACACCTCAAGCTTCAGGGTGTATGTGTTGGGGAAAGCAGTTTTGTTGGCTAAAGGGAGTAGGCATCTGGACTTCACAGTCCAGCCTCTGATTATCAGAAATTTGGCAAACAATTTCCTTTCCGTCAATTCAAATGTAATGTTTTGAGAATCTTAGATGAAAATTTTCAAATAAATGCAGTGTATTATTACTTTTCAGCTCAAATGTTCATAATGTTCATAAGCACTCTTGTACAGAGGGGTCCACAGAGATGGGAGGAAATCTAGTATACCAAATTAAGTTCTTCGTTCCGCAGAGCTGTGCAGAGAAATCATTGCTTTCAGTGCAAATTAAAGTTGAGGAAATAATGTGGGGCAAATAAGAGCTCACAGATCAGACTCCAGGTTGATTAAGACTTTTTTTAAAGATTTTTTTTTTTTAATAAAACAGTACTCATTCTGAAGTAGAGGGAACAAAACTGGACTATTTCAAGAACATCTCAGGCTGCGCTATGAAAGTGAAAATCTCTAGGAGTAAGTGAAAAAGCTGGTTAAAGGAGGAATTTGGTTGTACATCATGAAGATAAAACTAGATTGCAAGAAGGGAAGACATGCATTTCTTGAATGGTTCCAAACTAGAGGTCCTGAAATCCTCGTGAATTCTGTGCCTCATTACTAGAATTCTGTCCTTTCAGAATGAGGCCTGGGGACTTCTGCTGAGCTCCACCACGCCCACCTGAGTAAAAGAGGTGGATCCCACTGAGCCCCTTGTCCCAGGAATTCCCTCTGAGAATGGGAGTGTGTGTGGATTTGAGGGATGAAAGTTTTTAGGGCTTCCATCCTCTTGTGGGCAGGTTTCACTAGGGCAAGTCCTAAATCGTGGCTGAAATGTCTAAAAGGGCTGGTGATGGCTGAGCTTTTCTGCAAAAATCTGTGATGAGGATGACTGCGAAAGATGATCCAAGCTGCTTTTGTCCGTTTCCCTTCACCTTATTCCTCTTTGCTATGCTCAATGCCATTGCAGAGCATTTCGTTTTCTGTTTGAATCTGTACAATTTCCATTGCATAGAGAAACTGGTTTCCTCTGCTCTCGTAAGTATTCTGTTTTAATTTAGCCACTAGAAATTATTCCTAATAGTAATTTTTTTTCTAGTTTTAATCTATACTTTCATGCTGTTCTACTTTCATATAAATGTTCTTACATTTTCTGTTTCACTCAAATAGAGTGAACATGATTACTGTGATAGTAAACAGACAAAAGAATAGTAACATAAAATTACAAGTATTTAAACTGTCTTTGAATAGGAATCATTTGAATCATAAGTAAAACTTAAGAGACTGAACCAATGAGTCTCTCTCCTTATCCATGATTAACTACTGACAATTGAGGTACCTGGTGAGCTGAATAAGGACTATCTCTTTATGTGAAGTACATGTCTAAAGATCAGGAATAATTACATTCCACATTAGCCTTCATAGCCTCCCTGACCTGGTTAATTAATTTTTTGCTAGGATAATAATAGTAGAAATAGATTTAAAGATACGCTTCATCATTAAGTATGTAACTGACCTCCAATTTTAAGAGCTGACCCTTTCATTTATTGCCTTTTGGAGACAGGTTAAAGCTCCTTGCAGAGAGCTTGCTGAAAATACACAAGCTGGAATCCAGTTATTGTCAGCTCAGTTACGCTCTCTGAGGTTGTCTGTCTTTGTAAACTCTAGCTACTGTTCCAGCAGTAGGGAATGTGTAGGGAGTATTCTCTCCTGCCTTTTTTTTTT
>VZRN01004655.1:2450244-2526958 GCA_013397935.1 Dasyornis broadbenti | reverse complement strand
TTTTTTTTTTTTTTTGTTATTGATCATGAAACTGATCCCCTTCCAGCAAGCTCTGCACAGGACCAAATAAAGCCATTGAAAGCAATTTGATACTTCTATTGGCAGGGTACGCAGATCAGATACTCCCTTGAAAGAGAGAGAGAGTTATAAACAAAGCTTAGAAGTCTAGGAATAGCCCCCAGCTTCAGCAAACCCTTAAAATATTTTGTAATTGTATCTTCAATCATGAATTAGCCAGGAAAAACAGACCTTTTTTGCCTTTATATTTCACTGCTGTATGCTGTTTTTAATTGCCCACAGGCACGCTGTTGTGATCTTCTTTGGAAGTTTAAAACCAGGATAAAAATGCAAATCTAATTATTTCTTTTATCTAATCTAATTAACTTTTACAAGTAATGATAGATGCACTGCAGCCTCCATCAAACATTTTAATAATGATGTTTCTGGATTAAAGAATAGGTAAAAGTACTGTAATTTATAAGCAGTCAAGATTATGGCAGTAGAAGATGTAAAATATTGTGGTGGCTTAATAAACTATAGCTGCAGTTTATTAATTTACAGTAGAAAGGATGTATTTCCATTAAAACCCAGTTTGCTTGTGAATTGATTCCTAGCCGTCATTGGTATATATTTTTGCTAGTTTTTAAGCAGCTCAGTATTAAAAATAATATACATCTAACTCCCTTCTGCAATGCAGTTGGAAGAGAGAAATGCTGTTATGTGCCGTAACTTGGAGTTGGCTGCTGAATTGCTGATTCCGATTCACGGGGCTCTGCTGTAGGTGTGGCACCACGGCTCCTGTCCAGCTCGTAACTTGCTCAGTGTAAATTGAAACTGGTCCAATGGAGGAAAGACAAATACGCTAAACATCAAAGTCAAATGTTTCATATTTTATTTATTATTACATACTGGCTTATTAATGACTTCTAAAGTCCTTATGTGATAATTACTCAAGCAAAAGATCTATTATAGACCAGCTTTTCCCAGTAAAAGGCATCTTCATGGCTGGCTGGCTTGGAATTTTCTCTGTCAGACGCGAGGGAAGAGAAGTGATGTAGGATCCTTACCTTCGCTGAGCAGCACATGCTATAATAAATATTCTGGTGATGCTCTCTATCCTTTATTCAACCTCTTCTATTCTACAAATGCTTTGGCATAACAGTGTGGTGATGGTAAAAAAGACAGAGTGTGTGAAAGGTTCAGACTCCTTTGCTGCTTGTAAGCTTCTGATCTTACCCCTTGGTCTCCCATTTGCAAGAATCCTGCTGGCTGCTCTGCCCCTCAGGCCCTTAGTCCCTGGAAACAAGTTTTATCCTGGCAGAGCAAAATATAGTTCTGGATTTGACTCTTAAAATTGTGTGCAGTCATGAGGGGGATGGGGGTGGGGGTTTTGTTTCTAAAATTTTTTGCTGTGGCCTTTTAAGAGTTAACTGTCTTTCAGTTTTCTAATTCATTATATGACTTTTTTTTTCCCTTATTTCGCCTACCCGAGTCTAAACAAATTGTATTTAATGCAAAAATTAAGCCTTGTGTATCTCTTTCATATGACTTCTCTAATTATAGAGCAGTAAATGGTAGAATAGCATATGTTAGCAACATGAGCAGCAGTCTATGAAATGAGCTACAAGTTAATAAAATGATCTTGTGGTGGTGTTGGCCAAATGTTAGCACACTTGTTTCAAAAAGTGGTATTTCAACAGACTTGAAGAATAGGACTTTGGCACACGGGTGCTGAACATGATCTGATGTGTGGAAATTAGTTAAACCAAAGTAAATGTCATTGTTTCTTGGGCTCATGTTGGTGCAGAAAATGATAGTAGCTGTCCTCCCACTTTCCCTCTCCCACGTGTGTTTTAAAATTGGAAATGAAGACATAGGCATCCCCAGTTCAAGTCCTGCTGCTTTGTTTGCTTGGGGCATGCTGTGCTGCATCCTCACCAGTGGCTTAAGGGCTTGTTCTCAGCTGTGCCTCTGCCAAAGCCAGGGGCTAAAATCTCATTGATTCTCTTCAGCCCAGACACTCCTACTACAGGCTTCACTTACAGAAAGACCTCTGATTTGACACCTTTTAATTTAGAGGCAGATTATGACCAGCTCCTGAATAACAGCAGAGGTTCAAGCAAGTATTTGCTGCCCACCTGTGCTGCTGCCCAGGAGTCACTCTCAGCCGGTGCTCTGCCTGCTCCTACCCAGTGTGGAGCGACTGCCACGGCTGAGCCCGGCACCCTGGTCTAGCTGCCAAGGAGTTTGGCAGGGGTGATGCCCCTCTGAACCTCTCTGGTGCTGTCCCTCTGGTGATGCAGACAGGTCTGCATCACCCCGTCTGTCAGTCTGCACCGTGTTGTCCTTTCAATATTGCAATAACTGGGACAACGCAACAGTCATGCGCTATTTGCTCCAGCACAGAAAACCAGTTTCATTCCTAAGGGGCATGTGCACAGAGTAAAATGGATAACTGGGAGTGGAAATGGTGCCAACTGGCAGCCTATCCAGCAGGACTGATCCCGGGAAGTCTTATTTGCTTGAGTAATACCCGCTCAGCCAGTGTTTGATGACTTGTGTGCTACGTGTTACTCACAAAACCGGGCTTCGCAGGATCGAGCACCTCTTGCAAGGAAGGACTTAGGATATTAGTATTGTGGTTGGAATATCAAAGGTAAAAATGCAGCAGGGATTTTAGGGAATGTAATTTGTTTTATTGGACAAACAGATGTAGCTGGAAAAAACCAGGCAACCATTTGGGCACGGCAGCTCTTTTTCGTGTCTTACATCAGTGTTGCATTGAAACATATCCCAGGACTGACAGGAACGGCTTGAGATATTGGCCTTTCATTTTTAATTAGTTACTTTTCCAGTGATGATTTTTGTGATTGACAAGCATGTGATGGCCAAGAGGGAAAACAATCAGGTTTTGCATTGCTTTTTCTTTTTCTTTTTTTTTTTTTTTATCCCCTCTGCCTCCACTATTTGACGCACTAAAGAAAATAGTTAATGAACGTTAGTATTGAAATGACTTGATTTATGGAGATATTCAGATATACAGGCAAAGCTGGAATGTGGTGATATCAGAGGTCAACATTTCTGTCTGCAGAAGCAGGTATTTGGGGGAAAATGATGAAGTACAGCCCCACATAAAAAAGTCCAAAAGAATAAAGCAAAAAAATTGTAAAGTGCTTCTTGAAATCTCACAGTAAAAACTTAAATTTATCAGATGGACTAAGTCCTGGCCTAAGGAATCAAAATGTTTTCAGCTGTAATTGTGGGAATACTCCAGAATGTAAGCATATTACTGAATCAATTTGAGCATTAAAAACTTATTTTTAATATATTTAACATCATGACAGCAAGAAATAAGCAAGTGCATTGCTCTCTGAATGCATTCAGGAATTATGACTTTACATAAAACAGTAGTATGTGCAATCCGGCAAATGAGCAAACTCTAGATGCTGTTTAACATTTGGTATACACTTGATGGCATGTAAGTAAAAGTAAAGTGAACGAATATTTCTAATATTCACTGTCTTATGCAACCAGCTAATCCAGGCACTCGCAAAAATGTCAAAGCATACTTCTCAAGGAAGATAAATGGCCTTGCCTGGGATTTACCTATCTAATCTCAAAGTTGTTAAAGTAAGGAAGAAATGGTTTATGACTGTAGTTTACACACTGTTTCCTTTTGTCTGTAACATTAGAAACCCCTCTCCCCAAATAATTAGATAATATAGTGGCTTGTGTTGTGTGCAAGGCTTTTGCTTCCTTGAAAGAAATAGTCTTTTATATAAATCTTGTATATATCATCTTCTGCAAGTTGGGCATTTGCACAGCTTGGGTAAATTATGTCTATATTGAGAATCTAGAAGTTACACAGCATGCATTCCACACTTGAGGGATGGGAAATAAAAATTGATATACTGTGTGGCACATGATATAACACAGTGAAATATCTTTTAAATTCCAGAGTGATGCACTGACATCACCACGCTTATTTCACATGCAGTAACTCCCACAAAATGTTATTAACTTTAAATTGAAATTTGTAATCATTCAGTAAAAAGAAAATAAATGATGTAAACAGTATACAATGGTGCATTATGAAATGCTGAATTAATCTTGTTCACCCACCCAAAATGACAGTATACGAAACCATTAAAGTTGTAACACCAAATAATAAAAGCAAAGAAATTCACAGTGGATGGTGAAGTGTGAAATCCATCTTGAGGCACATCACCATCACACAGTATGGAAGGGCACTTCTGAGTTAGGGAACTTTATTTTAAAGTGATGTATTAGGCATTTTTATTCTGTAAATGAGAGATTAACCAGTTGGAGGAATATATAGTTAACCTAAAATCTAGAGCAGGTGGATGAATGAGTTGCGTGGCTGCTTGCTACAGGTAACAAAACAGTGCAATATATCCTGACAGCCTAAGCATGGACTGAGATTCTGTATTTGACAAAGCAATGTATATAATGTATAATATATAGAGATAAACCTTGCTCAGAAGAGGGGGTATGGCACTTGTTTTTGCTCTGACAAGGAGTGATTGGTACGACGAATGCTACTATCGCATTCCTGGCTTTGCCTTTTCCATCTCATTGAATTTTATTGGTGATATATTTTCAGGCTACTCATCTCCTCTGTAACTGCATATCTGAGTGTCTCATAAGCTTGAAGTGTATTATCCTCACAACACTCCTTTGAGGCAGAATAAAAAGCATATAGATATTTGGGGGCATCTAATTTTAGATATCTAATTTGGGTGACTGAATTAGGACTTTTGGCTCCATATATAAAGCAGTCCAGGTGCTCTGAATTACCTTCTGTTGATTAGACAACGAGGTTCCTAATTTAAGCACCTTAGTTAAATTTCCGAAGTGACTTGATCCGGTTCTTATGTGAAATTTGACAGACTTGAAATCTGTGGTTTCAGAATTCATTGGGTGGTCCTCTACCACCTTGACCATATTTTTTATCATGACTTTCTGTCAACTTATCACTTACCTTAGTTTACTCTGTTGGACCTTTTAGCCAGAGTGAATCCACTTCAGCCAGACAGAGAAATATTTGTTTGTTCCTCTCACCCTCTGCCCTGCCGAAAATGAAAACCATTTTAGGAGCTGGACTCTCCCGCGTGGCTGAGCTGCTGACCAGAAGTAAAGCCATTGTCACACAGAAACAGGCTAGTGGAGAGGCTACACTCACTGAAGAAGTCTGTAGTTTCCCAAATCCACGTATTTTCCTTTCAGACGTGGAGCAAATTCTGTGGCTGTGAAACATCCTTTGAACAGTGGCTTTATTGTGGAGAGAAAATGAGTTTTTCTTTGAAGAATGCCTACACTTCTTGGCGGTCCCTCATGCAGTTTGTAGGGCATTCAAGACTTACTTGAAACAGACTTAAATAATGTTTTTTATTTAATCAAAATAGCTCTTTCTAAATGGAGATTTTGCATGCCACATTTTAGGCCAGAATATATTTTTACAGCCAAGTTATAAACCTCTGAAAAAGGGGGCTTATAATGGAAAGGTTGACACAACGTTAATTTTAGTGTTGTAAATGCAATGGTATAATTTTGGAAAAAAGCCTTTATAGCTCTGCTAAGATATTAATTGCAGGAAATTACAGCATATCCTATTAAAGTATTATGTCAGTGGCATACATAGCATATAACACCTTTGCATACTCTCCCTTGTTTTCACGGCAACGTTGTGCATTTTGATCTGTGAAGAGTAGGTGGATAAAGTGGCTCAGAGTTTCTGATCACTTTGGCTCAAGGGGGAAAATCCACCCTAGGTAATGCTTGCTTATGGCCTACTCTAGAAACTGATCTTCTGTTCACCAGGTCAATCTGATATGGGCATTGAGGAATGAATCAAATCCTGCTCAAATGAAAGTCTTTGCTTTGTCTCGTGTCTTGAGGACCAAGGTTTTTAATCTGAACCCTATCCTTACTCACACAAATCAGGTTTAGCCAGGTTCTTTCCAGAATGAAAACTGATTTTATGACTTGCTTATTTTTGCTGATAATGGCTTACTTTTCACTTACTTACACTTTCAGAATCATTCCTGACCGTTACTGACACAGTCCCTTTCCTTTTTGGTGTCTGTTTAGTCAGTTATTCAGAAATGCATTTTATGTACGTGTGGTGAAGGTGAAGGTCTAGATCCCTATTAAGTTGAACAATATAAATATGTACATTGCATTGTACAGTTTTTAAACATAGAAATAGGTTATTTATTGAATTTCTGTCACTTTTAAGATTGCAGGGGCATAGTATAATAGCATCATGTTTTCTTTCAGGAGTTTGCTTTTATAAAGTTATTGTTTGTTAATATCTTGATTTTAATATACACTGAATTGTAGCCTTTGATAGTCTAAGGTTGAATGGTTTTTAACAGTGCTTGCTCTCTTTACCAAAAATAAGCTACTATTACATCAGTTTTTTTTCTGACTCTCAGATCCTTCAGGACAAGTGGGCCACGTCTTCATATTTGTAAAGCACCTCATGCTGAGGTCATAATCCTGCCTGGTGCTTTTCATTGCTCCTGTGGCACGAATTTGCAGTGAGAAATATCAATAACAACAAGCACAAGGGTTTGTTTAATGTATAAATGGGATCTGGAGTCTTGATATTTTATGTCTTCCCCTTTGACAGCAGTGGAACATGCACGATTTTTTACACACAAAAAAAAATAGAAGTCCTGACTTGTATAGTAGATGAGGTTTTAACAAGAAGGGAGAAAAGGCTGTCTCAAAGACCCCACTGATACGCAAGTTCATTGGACCATTGATGTTTTCCATTAATTGCAGGGCTTTAGCATATAACCATCAACTATATCTGGTTTTACTTATCAAATCCAGAACTGCTTTTTCTCTGCCTGCTGAGCAGGGAAAACTCCATGCTGTACCAGTTTCTTTTTACTTGGGTCTCCGAGTATCATTAGGATTAAAGCTGTCAGAACAGTCAGCCCTCTTTATTTTGCGGTTTTCAATACAAAGCTTAATATTGTTGCTTGAGAAATGGCAGGCTTTCAGTGTGTTAGCTAAAAAATTGTGGAGTGGACAAAATAAAAAAAAAAAAAAAAGGCCCCTGTTAATAGCAGGCACTGAAATATTGCTTTTACCATTTCAGGGAAAGAAGATACAACTCTGCACTTTAATTTGTTTTTATTCTACACCAGTAATTTTTCTGTATTGGCTTAATCCTACACTCAAGTGTAAGGAAAAACTCACGCTCAACTTAGTGAGAGTTTTGCTTCATTGAATGCAGTGCAGGGTGCCATTTCCTCAGCTGGTGTTGTTCATGTACTTTCCACTTATGTCAGTCTAATACTAGAAGTACAGAATTAGGCCCTTTTTTAAAATACAAAAAGAGCTCACATGGAAATGACAGCATTTCATTTTACGTTTTTTTTATTCACTGTAAAATATTCCTCTGCTCTGTGTGTGCATTTATATTTGAAGATAAGTGTATCCATCCACTGCAGAGTCCTCAGAGGTAGCCAATATATTGTGTGTGGATATTTTTGTCTCGCATATATTCACTTCAGTTATCACTTTGTGCAATTAAGTTTTTTTTTAAAATCATCAGAATGCTTTTTCTTTTGTTTTACCCAGGACAACACAGAGGTGTCTTTGTGATAATGCTTTGTAAAGAACAAAACTAAAATGATACCTTTATTACTTTCCTTTTGATTTGTTTTAATTAGGAAAAGAGTCTCTTCCTATGCAAGGCTACAAATCTGTAATTTTGTTTACCCTGCTGTTTTGCTTTCAGTTGAAATATGCAGGCATTTTAGATGTAACTTTAGGAGGAGCAGAATACACTAGTAATTTATACAATAGACAGTGATGATTATTGACCATTAAAGAGCTGTAAAACATTTCCTGTGTGAAATAGATGTAGCATCAAATGTCTTTATTTCTGACAGTAAATGTTTCAGGTTTACTTCACAGACATTAATGTTATTACATAAAGGTAAAAACCTGGCTAAACTCTAGCAAAGAGAGGACATTTCTTAATAAATGAATGGAGTTGCAAGCAAAAGAAAAAAAAAAATACTTTGAAGAAAGTCCCAGGCTCATGTGTATATTAACCAGAGCAGATGAAATGATTTATTGGGTTTTATACACAATCTGTAAAGGGTAAGCATTGCTAACAGAATGAGTGGCAGCCTCAGGGAGCTGAGTAGCCCCCAGGGACCAGCCTTTGTTCCTCTGGACTTGACAGACATGTGTCCCTGTTAAATGAGGGCTTAATTTCTCTCATATGTGCACAATTTCCAAGCTCAACAAAGGCAGCCAGGACCGGAGCTATTTAAAAGAGCCAGCTCAGGAGGAAGCATTCCTGGAGAAAGGGGATGCTAAGGGGCTAATTACTCACCATAGTTCAGCAACTGATTTTTTTCTTTTTTTCTTTTTTTTTTTTTTTTCCCCTGAAACAAGGTTTATTAACATGGAACTGCCACTCTCATTTTACATAAACATACTTTAAAAGTACAAAGGTGTTATTTCTCTTTGCAAAATTGCCCTTTTAAAGGTTCTGCTTACTGAAAAACCCCAAAAAACTACACTCGTTTCATTTTGAGTCTGCAATGAAAATCAGCATCTCTTTAAGCTCTTGGAAAATTTTTTTTCAAAATGTGCAGAGAAATGGCTTCTCTAGTGTCTTCCTCCTTTTTCTGTCTCTCCTTCTCTCATGTATAGTAGTAGGAGTTGTCATTAGTGTTTACTGCTTTCATGTAACTATGATAATTAATATTGTCCAGATAAATGCTTCAGCATATGTTAAAGCATATTAATATTTACTTAATTACATGTCTAGTGTGGTATGCTTTTTAAAGGCCTCTCACTGCATATTTAATTATGTCTGAATATGTGTTTAAATGTGTAAGAAGACCTTTATAGTGCCTTTCGAGTAGTCTAGTGGTGCTACCCCAAACAAGTAGGTCTTTTTTTCTTTTTCCAGTGTGAGGCTCAGGTCCCTCTCGTGTTACTGAGAGTTGGCATTCTCTGAGGAGAATAGGCCCATGGTTTGACAGATTGATGGGTTTTTTTGTTTTTGTAATGTGGAAAACACAGTTATTTTCTTTGGATAGTGCTAGCAAACTCTGTTGTTACCTTGAGAGAAAGATGAGCCACTCCAGTGCAACAGGTTTGAAAACGTTGTGGTCACCACTGGCAAAGCACTTTCTCAAGAAATGCTGCGTGGTTTCAGGCTTATTTCCTGCTCTGAAACAAACAGGAAACTCCCTTGTGAAACAGGCAGCTCCTTTGATTCTTCTCAATCCGAACATACTGATCCTCTTAAAATCAGAACCCAAACAGGTGGAGAAAAGTGTTTTCCCATTGCCCTGTCAAGTCATCAGCTGAACAGGCTTCAACATGGCATAGGAGACGGCTTTGGGATGTGTGACGCCAAAGCCCCTGCTCAGGACACGGTGCGCGTACATTTGTGAGAGCTTGGACAGCAGCAGCGATTACAGAGTGACCTTGGTAGTAACAACTTGCTTTTTGGATCGCTTTTGTCATGTGATTTTTGTATTATAACCTTAGTTTAAATTTCCAGTTCAAATGCCCCCCTTCAGAACCAATATATTATTATATTAGACTATTTACAATATAATGATCATAACTATCAGAATTGTTTTTGAAGTCAGTTGAGAAGCTTGCAGTCTCCAGGATCTGCATTAAAAAAATATAATTCAGAAAGTATTTGAGAAATAATTCTTTTCATCGTTTCAGTGTTTTGATTCAGTTATCCATTACATAATCTAATAATATAAGTAGGTGTCCTCATAGAATTAACTGAGCAGTTTTTATTCTTTGAGCTTCTATTGTATGCATAGGAAGATGGTGAATGCATAATCTACAGGGTGCAGAATGCCAAGAATGAAACTAGTTGCAAAGTTTTAAATTCTTTAAATCATTCCTGAGTAGACAGTCCTCTAGCAATAAGAAAAATTAAATACTTGAGAAGTAGCATTTTAAATGAAAAATATCTATTTCTTTCCTGAGAAGAATGGAATGGATAATGGATCACTGGAATGGGATGTAGGACTGACTCTTGGTTTATCTACTCTTTCAAGGTTTTGTTTTTTCACACTGAAGAAGGGGAAAATAGTAGTAGGAAGGAGCACAGTTCCTTAGCACTTGTTGAGAGACTTTGGGGTTTTAAAAAAGTCATTATTAAGTAAATAATCTTATATTTCTTCTCGCTAAGTAAATGAATTCTGACAGGAATAGAAGTCACAAACCTGTCTCAGATCCTACTTACCTCTGCAAATCAGGAATACTTCCACAGAATAGAAACTGTACATCTGCCTTTCTCATCCTGGTAAAAGATTTACAGCTGTCAAGGCTTAGAGTCACCCATTTATTTCCTTTCTCTCTAGAGATGACAAAGTACACAACACTTGATGAGCTGTAGCATTCAGGAACATTAAGATATTAATGCTACAAAGGCCTATATTGCAGGTTGAAATCTTGCCCGGATTAGAACACCACTTCAGGTGAAGTTAAGGAGCTACAAATGTGCAGGGATATGTGGTAGTTATAAGGCCCAGGGAAAATGTTTTAACCTGGATTCCACGTAGATTCTGACTAAGCCTTTCTCTAAAGATTTGTTTTCATTTTCTGGAGGAGGAGGGGTTTCTTACCAAGAGACTTTCTTTCCATCTGATTAAGAGAAAGCACCCTCTAATCAGAAAGGAAGGTCCCACACAGATTATCTTCTTGTCATGCTATGACAGGACCCAGATTTCATTGAGGCTTTTGTGAAGAGCTGCGGAGAGCATTAAAGCTCTGGCTCCACAGTACTTAGCTTTTTTTACAATAGAAAAAAAAGAAGATGAACTAATGCTTACTGTTACCAGCTAAGAATGAGCTTTTATTCCTTTGCTGCATTGTTGTCTGGTTACCAGAATGAAATGTTAATCATGTAAAAGTAGCATATCTGTCCACTGAAGAAAGAAGGAATAATCAACACTTCTCACATTCTTGCTACCTGACACTGACTCAGTGTTGCACTTCTCCCCACTTCTTAGATATTTTTCTGTAATTACCAACGGCCACCTTTGTTGTGTGGGAGGTTTATTACTATTTGGCAGCTTACTTTCATAAAATGCTCATAATGAGTGCAATTTCAGAGTCAATCTGCCTGTTTGTTTCCTGTGTTTATCACAACATTTAGTTTCAAAGAAAAAAAAAAAAATCTACATAATCCCTGAAAGCAAAGCATTTTTTACCTTGATTTTCTAAGGAAAGAACTTTGAAATAGCTGTGGCTGCCTGTCTGTCAGAGTTCCAGCTGAAGAGTTTTTGGACACAAAAAGTAATTAGGTAACAACACTTGAGATATAGGAAAAAGCCTAAAAGTTATTGCATTAAGTCTCACGAAACTTAGTGGCCCTAATAAAGCCTTTTAGCTTGTCCTGGAAGTAAAGACTTTAGATTAAGCTCTGCCCATATTAGAATCTGAATAATATAATTGAGAAAAAGATGTTAAAATGCCTGAAGTTCAGGCAAAGTTTTGATCTGGGCTTATAGTTTAATAGACAGCAGAGAAACAAAAGTCTGTGTTTGCATCTCATGCAAAACCATGGGAAACAAGAATTCACAAATGCCATTTCTTACCAAACTACTTGTTCTAGGTAGGCATAGGCTTCCTGTGGAAACAGAGCCTTGGATACTGAGAAAATAATGCTCTCTTTCCTTCTTTGAAGAAGGTCAGAGACAAGGGAATGAAAAAGATTTCATTTGTGGTGATACATTTCTTCTCAGCCTACATATTTTCTGCAAATTTACCAGTTAGAGTTTTATTTGGAGTTTCAGCGATTTGCTTGGACTATGCTGCGCAATTTGAAAGAAGATCTTACTGGGAGATTTTGCCCTAAAGAAACAGTCACTCTGTCACCTGCTGTAGCCCTCAGGTTCTTCCCTTTGTTATGTTGGCATTGCTGAGGCATAGCCAAAATGCTTTCCATTTTATGCACATGAGGTTTTGTGAAACTAATGCTTTCTGCATGTTTGGTGGCAGTATTATGAGTTCGTTGACAATAGTCCTACCTAAACTAAATTTATGGAACTGACTGAAATAATTAAGGTTTAGGTGCATTGGGGACTTAAATTATATTTTTGGAAATAAGTTTCACTCCATTTATCCTTTTCGTAATTCTCTGTACTCTGGGATCAAGTGTTCTATCTAACATATCAGCAAGAGAAGTGCTTTAATTTCATTAGGGTACTACTACAGTAAGAGAGATCTGTAGCTACCACGCTTAATCCATAATTTTTAAATTATTTTTCAGTAATTCACAGCTAGAAACTATTTGTCTTAAAATATACTGAGCTGCTTTTTATGTATGTTAGGAAGGAGGTACAACTGTGCCTGGACAAAGTCTGGCACTTTGTCAAGTACTTCACTATTTATTTTTATCTCTGGTCCATAATTTTCTCCTGACAGTTGTACCTTTTTCCCCATGTGTTCACTGATAGGTTTATGATCAACCCTGTTTCGAATGTGAAAGGCTTCCTAGTTGTATAACCGGAGTCCAGTTCCTCATAATGACTCACCTGCATTCAGTGATCTTGTGCTAGGGAAGCTGGGCAAACTTCCTAACCAGGAAAAGCGCGCTGTATCTGATGAAAGGCTGGGGGATCTATGACTTTTATTTTTCATGATGTTCAAAATGACACAATATCATGAAAGGATCTTAAAAACTATTTCCTAACTCTCAGAGGAAACCCATTGCTTCTTCTCTTGGGCCGATAGTTCTAGACTCTTTGTTGGCTGAGTTTGTGTTTCCCAGTCCCTTTCCAAGATTTATATCCCATCTATGTGACTGTACTGCAAGAGTCCCCCACAGCCTGGTAGCAGCTTTATGCCCCCGAGGGAAATGTGCTGTTGTGCACCATGGAATCCATCCTGCTCAGCTCCTTGGGCTTCTCTTGGAAGGAAGGCCTAGATGTGGGAGGAGTGGAGCAGTGTCCACCTGAGATGGGATCCAGACTTTGCTTGGATGCAGCCTGAATCCAGGACCGTGTGAGAAACACGTGAGCACAGGCTCAGTCTTACAGAGGCACAGCAGGACGTTTTAACCCTCACATTTAAACAAGGCAGGACTTAAATTAGTGCGTTACTCTTTTACCCAGAGCTCACTCATTTATTACATCTTACATTTGCTGTGGTTCTTGGACTGGTACTTCACAGATCAGAGGCATCTTTCTGGGGAAACTTTCTGCCCTAAAGTTCCTGAAGTCTCTGTTCATCTCAGCAGAAAGTGAGTAGCTACATGATTTGATTCACTCTCAGTTTAGTGAATAAAATAGGTTCACAGAAAAGGGGGCACCAGGGCTGGCAGGAGAGCAAGCATGGGAACGAGTGCCTGGGAAAGGAGAGGGTTTGCAGAGCGAGACCACTGGGGTGGGAAGACTTTCCACTTTGAGGAGGGATGTGTGACATCCTGCAAGCAGAATTATGAAGTGGAGTTTAAGATTGTAGGAGTTTTAACCCTTTTTTTTGGTGAAATTTGCTATTACAAATGTTGTCTGTGGCATTATAGTCAGTTCTGTGAAAAGACCTTGCTGTAGTACACGGCAAAAAGAGCAAAAGAAGCTTCACTTTTTAGACCTTGCAATTTGAGTAGAAACGGAAGATACCAGATTTGCATTGTTAGCCCACTTGCCTCTGGAAATGAGCTCTGTGCAGCTCTGCTGTGTGTGTTGAAGTGCATATGCCACTACATTTTCACCCTGTTGGTGGATTTCAGTGGAATTTGATAGAAAAAGATATGTTTCAAAGAAAACTAAGTTCCCACAGTCTTTGTGAAAGCAGACAGCTAGACTGAGGTGAGGGATTTTTTTGCCATACTCCTTCAGACTCATTGGGTTGCTTAAATGTTATTTACATGAAAAGTACCTGTATGAAAACTTGTTGAAAGGGAGAATCCAAAAGGACAGAGTCCTTATTAATGAGACAATCACAGGAAAAGCTTCAGTTGCTTTCACCTCAGTGGACAGTGAAGTCAAATGCCTGAAAGTCAGAAATCCATTGGCTGTATTTGCCTTTGAACCTATGAAGCCCCTCATGTCCCTTGTTATTTTAACAGTTTGCATTCCAGCAGCAAACAGGGAGTGGAGATATTCACTGGTGTCAGCTGATCTGTGACCTGTGGCCTGATAGCACCTCCAACTAAAATCTGCCTCCTTGGAATAAATATTGGTGTGGTAAACAACTCAAGACTGGAAGACAAGAGAAATTGCTGTCAAATTATGATCTCAGATTGTTTCCTGTAGTGAGAGAAAAGTCATGAACTAAAAATGTCTGATCTTTTGGTTTCCATTCAGTACTTCAAAGAGGGATTATTGGTGTTTTAGAGAAGTATTTAAAATGCATATGCGAATACACAGGGGTATAAGTGAAAATATGGAGTAGCAGTAGAAAAAAGTTATAACACCCTTGAGTTTGGGATAGCTTCTTTAACTGAAAAATCACAAGTGGATTATACACACATCATACCATCAAAGATATTGAATTTGTTTTGGCAAAAAACATGCAGAAATATTAAGTAGAGTGGTGGGAAAAACTGGAAAAAATGAAGAAAGTTCTGAATAATAAAAAATACAGTATTTATATAGGTCATTCCTTTATGCTGACAGAAATTTTTACTGGGGAGTAGTTCTAGTCTTATATGGTTACAAGAACATGAGCTTCTTCTGACTAATTTTTATAATTAATAGGAGGCTAATTTTGGGTAAAATAGTTTGAGAGCTTTACTGTGATGCATAGAAACAGCGTAAAAGTGGGAAAGAAATAGGTATGCATGATGAGTCTGTCAGTGCTGGGTGTCTTTGAGAAATCCACTTTCCTCTGTCTATTAGTTTGTTCTGCTGTTTTTCCCTTGGTTTTTATTTTCTTTAATATTCATAGCCACAGCTATGGAAAAGGTGGTTAGTGAACAGTTGCTTGATTCATTCATTGTTTAAAAGTGCTTTGAAAAATCAAAAGTATAATCAAAGACCTAAGAATTTTGAAGAACCTGAAATCTTTGTACAGTGTTTCGAAGAGATTTGTGGTTAATTCACTTTCATTTTAAAATAGCCTGATGGTATAATTTTTTTCTTGAATTAAAAAAACCCAAACAAACTAGCTACAACTAATTCATACAATGACCCCCCAATTCAAACATTTAGTTGTACCACATACCCAGGGTGTCCTGAGTGGTCAAACTGCACATCTTCTCACAATCTTACACACCCAGTGCATGAACCGTGTCCAGCTGTACTCTATCAGACCATACTTTTATCAGGGATAACTGGTGACAAGATAAACTATGAGAGGGATTCATAAGGTTCCTACATGTCACCAGAAATACAAGATTAAAAATACAGCTTAATAGTGTGTGTAGTTCTGGTGTTGTTGGTTATATGTAGCGAGGGGGTACCAGTGAAAGGACCTAGAAATAAAAAGCAAAGGTTTGAGATTCTTTTCAATATACTTAAAGATCTGAATGGTTGTTTAGAAAACATGGGAGGAAGAGTTCCGTCCACTGCTAAAATGAGCAATTGGATTCCTGTAAAAACACATCATCCTTTTGTTTAAAACTTAATAATAAAAAAACCATTTATTCTTTCCTGGAATTATTATTTCCCCTTGAAATATCAGATATTGACTACAACTAATTGCAAGTCACTGGTAGAGCTGAACTGAGGCTATTGGAATGGGACTGGAATAGAGTCAATCCCGTTCAAATGCCTTGGATGTTTTGTCTTGGAATGGATGATCTTAGGCTCTTCAGTCACTATAGCTTCTAAGAAGTAAGGGATGCTCCTCTCCCTAAAGAACTGCAAAATCTTGCTAGATAAGGCTCAAAAGAAGGGTTATAAAAAGGAAGTTTTATTTATCCTATTTTACAGGCAAGAAACTGAGACGCTTAAGTGACTTGCTCAGGGTCTCACAGGAAGCCTGGGTGGAGCTGGGAATCGAACACAGATAACCTGAGTCTGAGTGCTTGGCTCAGAAGACCACTTTAAAATGTTTTAGAGTGTGGCTTTATTATCTATTAAGTAGGGACTGAATAACATGGGAGATATGAACTGGGGAACATGCTAGGTACATAATATATCTTCAGTGGATGTGTACGGTATTTTATAGGAGAGTATAAGCTTGGTTGCTGTTTCAGGCATAGGTTAATATCACTTCCAGTGTGTCTCAGTACACTGAGCATACATTGGAAAACACTAAAGAAAGGGAGTTTTTAGATTGCTAATGATTTCCTTTTAAGGAACATGTGACTAAGGGCTGAGAGAATTTGCTGCTGAAACTGCTTACTACAAGCCTTTGAAAATTCCCTGTCTAGTTATTCACATAGGAAATATCTGGTTGCAGGCATACTTGGCTGTGCAGGCTTCCATGAGTACCCCATATTTATAAAGCCTGTTCATTCAGGCCTTTGAATGGGAGAAGTCGACAGAGAGTCATTTTTGTGCATTCTTTTTAAGTTTATCGTGAACTTGCCTCTTGACTTTTGCATTTGATGCTTCATTGTGATTCATGCAAAGTACGAAAGCCATATGCTACAGAGACAGATAAACACAATGATGAAATATCACCAGTTCATTTAATTTTTAGTATCATTGATCCATTTTTTTTTTTTTTTTACTAGCAATAGTATTTTTACTCTGTACCTGCCTCTAAGTTTTGCAGCTCTTAGGCTGTCAGTTTGTTATCCTTCATGAAAAACTATACTCACTTAAGGCTGTATTCTCAGAGGCTTTTGGAAAGTGGCCTGGAAAAATTGTTTGCTTGCCTGTTAGCACTAGCAAAATCCCAAATTGTCTCTGTTAGTGAGTGTGTCTAGGCCTTCAGTTCTTTTCTGTGATTTTCTGTAGTACTTGAGAAATATTTTATCACTACTGCTCTTTCAACCAGTAATACTAATCTCTTACTGGAATTATTTTAATTTCACCCTTAGCAAGATTAATTTACATGTTTCAGACTTAACTGGAATGTATTTAAATGTCCGGAAAGTGATTTTCATGTGAGGTTGGAATGATTTCTGACTTTGGATCAGCTAGCTGTTGCTTCACTTTGAGTAATTCAACACGAAAATAAAGAAGTGGTTGTACAAATCCTTGCAAAATGAAATCATCCAGTTTCCTAGAGCTCTGCTTTTTAATTATCCTTCTTTTTGCTCAGGGAATGGATGAAAATAAATTTCATGTATGATAACTGTTATGTATATTTCAGAAAGATGTATGTTCAACTTGGCAGAGAAATCCAGTGCAATTATTGCTTCCTTAATTTCATGAAAACATTTTGAGCATCCTACTGAATCTTTTAATGTCTTGATACTTCTCAGATGAGCCTGGTTTTACTCTACCAACTTCCTGGGCACAGCTTACAGCAGGAGCAATAAATTCCAACTTCTTTTCAGGTGAAGTGGAAATAATTTAGATATATAATCCCAAAGTACACCTGCAAATGAGGCACCAAATTGTTTAGGTTAAAAAATTTGAACCTTCACTTTATTACACCAAAAGCATGTGGATCCCAAAAGTTTGTTCATTTTTAACTAATCATAAAATACTGGGTTTGTTAAAGTTATGGAGAAAAGGTAATAGATGCACACAAATATATAGATAGGCAGAATTTAAAATACAGATTCCAAAAGAGTGAAGAGATAAAGATAGTCTGTCCTTTTGCTTCAACAATTTTGAAAGTAGCATCAGCTTGGAAATTTGCATGTAGGCTAGTTGTGTCTGTATATGTAGGCATCCAAGAGCTCACATTTAGAGAAAATCATAAGCAAAAGTTTGCCGAGATAAATCACAAAAAGGCCCATAAATAGTTCATGTTTCTTACCACATTTTCTCTGCCTTTCTTCATGCAGAGTACTAGATGCCCTCAGAAAATGTTGTGCTAACTCTAGAGTACAAAGGACGCTATACTGGTCTTGAGCATTTTGGTTTAATTGTTATCTGTATAAGCTCAGAGACAGAGAACCACAAACATCAAATGTAAATGAACAAGGGGGAAAAAAGATCTCATGAAAAGGAAGGTCTAGTACCAGAAAACTGACAGAAACATGAGCAGCTAATTGCTGTAGGCTCCATACAACTTGGAATGACCTAAGGGGATATCAACAAATCACTTTCCACTGGAGTATAGTAACAGCAATGGCATAACAGTGAAATCACTGGCAAAAACTAGGGGAAAAATTCTTTTAAAGTATTGGCATTAGCATGTTAGTGAGCAATTCTTTTTCCATTTTAATGGTTATTAATGTCTGTGCTTGCATTTAACATCTGCAAACTCTCCCTTCCCACTTGTCTCCCCAAAACCCAACTGGCGGTGTGGTAACTGGATTTTATGTGTCTATCTCCTACTCCCTTATGAATCCTGAAAAATTTTTTCTAATACTGACTCCCAGTGTGTAAGTTATTTGGCACTAGTATTTATAAATTTTTTTCTCTCAAAACTGAAAAGATCAGATAAAAAGGAGTGATTTTCTTTTTTTTTTTAAACCCTAAGAAATCAAATTGCTTTCTTAATCACGTGTTCCAGGTTGCTAATTTTTAAAAATAAAATAAAATTGTTCAGAGTTTAAATAAATTAATTAGATCATTTTACAGTAATTGCTGAAAGACAGCATGTAAAAGAATTTGGAAATATCCCTAGCAAAGGCCATTCTTTTTTATGTTTTGTGGAACTCTCTAAACCCATAATCTAAACCAATTTTTAAATCTGATGACAGATAAGTTTCCCAACAATTCTATTTGGCCACTACTAAATATTTAGTGGTAGATTCTACATTGTTCGCATGTTTTGTTTTCTCATGGGCAGTATTGAGCCTCAAATATGTCATCAGGATCTTTGTTAGGTAGCTTAGTTGAAGAAACAGATTTCTCTGTGATTTAACTACAATATCGGTTGAACAACTTTAACTGGGTGATGTGCAGTGAACCATTTCGCTTTGGGAAAACAATGCTTTCTTCTCTTCTTCCTCTGTTACCCACATTTTGCCAACAGTTGTTGCCATTGTAACTGATGAGAATTTGAACCTTTCCTGAATCAAACTTCTCTTTTTGCTTCAAATCTGTTGTCCCATTTTTAAATGAATATTTCTCAGTAAAGATAGCTTTCGTTTAAATACGTGAAACTCCCCCTGTGCTTTGCACAGAAATTCTGCCTGACAGAGTTGTAGCACCATTGTGTTCTAAGTCTTTCTTTAAAGGCATTACTCTTTATTTCTACCAAAGACATGAACAATTGTGTAGAACTTTCCCATTTTTATGAAAAAGAAATTTTCTTCCAGAGCCAACTAAATGGGAAAAAAAAATTCTATGTATGTTCAATGACCAGTCATGATATCCCATCAATCTAACTATGAGACAGAGTTGCTATAGCTCCAAAAGGTTTATATATTTTGGGAAAAAAAAAAAAAAATACATTAAAGAAGAATAAAGACTACAGAATATATATTGAGGCAGTCCATATTTAATAAATATCTGTAGGTGCAAATGTCTCACTATTACAAAATCCGCTTTTGAAATGATTCTTTTATTTTTAAATGATCTCATGCTAGCCACAGGTACGGCCATATTTGTGGTTTTCCCCAGATACTGAATGATGTTCTGTAGTGGGGTCAAGCGCTTTCATGACATTTAACCATTGGAAACGAAAGAAAACATTTGTGGTGTGAAACAACAGCACATACTTGACCCTCCAAAGTATATCCATTTATAAATGGATAAAAGTGACTATTTAAAGTTGGTTTATAAGGCAACCACTGTGCTGGCCGAAAACCCCTAATTTACTGTTTGAAAAAGCAAATGATGTGTGGGTACAAGAACATGCATTTTTTAAAAAAGATCTGTGGTGTTCCTTGTGTTACATTTGATCTTAGTGGTGAAACAACAAAACCGAGTTTTAGAAGGACGTTGCTGCCATCCTATTTTTGATTCACCATTATGTGTTAAAATAACCATTAATTTCAAGTGCACAATCACAGCCTTGCTTTCAATGGTTGCTCAGGTATTTCTTTTAAACCAGATTATAATTTCTTCGTTTGTTTTGCGGAAGGGGCGCGACTGTAGATGTAGATTAGGGAGCTGGTGGTGCATCAGTCACATTCCTTTCAGGCTCCTGTTTGCTGTGGGGAAGAGGATGAACGAGTGAGAGAAAGTCTTATTTCACCCTCTTATCTGATCTCCTTGTGCATATGGCAAGCTGCATCAAATATTAGTTGTCTGGGCAGCTGCATGGAGGAGTATTTTCACCCATCCTTGTTTCCCCACCCAAGCAAAGCATGGCAATGACACCCAACCCATTTTTGTTTGAGGTTTTTTTTTTTTTCTTTTTAATGCCCTTTGACTTCAAGCCTATTTATCGCTTATAAATACCTTATAAACATTAGTTAAGTGTCAAAGTGCACTTGCTGTTTCCATACACGTGAACTCTCCAAAGGTTGTAAAACAAAAGAAGTTGATTGGTTCTCAAGCAAAACAAATAGGTCCTAAAATGTGGTTTTGAGGCATTGGAGATTTTCAAAATGTCTTTTTAAACAATTTGGCCATAAACAGATTAGTTGAAGACAACTTCAGTAAAGATAGCTTTCTTGAGCCATCTACAAGCCTTTTGTCAAAGAAAGCTGAACTATGACTAAATCTGTGAGTGGTATGAATTATTAGGTGATGAATTTTAAAAGTAGTGTCCAGATGTAAATAGTGAAAGCATCCAAAATATTACTCAGCAGCTGCAAGAGCTATAGGAAAAGCTGACATGACAAATTTAGTCATTTCTTAATCACTTTCGTTAGGCGGTATTGTCAGTTCCAAGAGGCAAATTTTCATCTTGATTTACGCCTATAATAGAAATGGCTGAAAACTGAAAAGTTCTCAAAACTGTTTACTGACAAAACACCTTTTAAGTCATTTTGGAAGCTTCCTATGACCTAGAAGTAATGTTCCTTACACATGCGAGTTCAAAAAGTATGCTTTTAGACAGTTTATATCAACAAAGCATTTTTTTCTGCCTAAAAGAGTGACCTTAACGTGTGTGCAAGTGGTGAAAACAGGCTTAAATGTATTATTTACAGCTATATCAAAATGTATTAATTAGTTTAAACAAAATTGATTGTTAAAGCAGAAAGTAGAGGTTGGTGTGAATTCTATTCTGCAGTAGCTTTCAGATAAAAGAAGCAGTGACCCAACTCATTAGCCCTTTGATTTAATATATTGACACTTGGGTACGAATAATTCCGTTTAGTGGCTTCTGCTTCCCAGGGATCAATTTAATTAGTTATAAAATGTGACTTCATGTCAGGAGCCAGAAGAAATGCTGACGTTAAATAAAGTCATACGCAATTTAAACAATAAAGCTATCGATGCCTGGTTAAAAGTTAATGATGCACAAAAAATGGCTTAATAGAGACAACCTCAGCAATGAAAGTGATGGTAGGAAAATTAAGCTAAGTGGATGAATGAGAAATGGTGATGTTGTTGGATTGTTAAAACAAATTCACGGATGGCCTGATGGTTCATTTCGTAGTACTGTATGTTTCTGATTTAAATACATGTTTGAGGCTAAGCCTGTATTTTCATATTAGGAGTGACAAGAAGTGGTCTGAAACCTTTCTCCTTTAGATTCTAGAAAAGGACAAGACAATTTACCTGTGCACATTCATCTTTGGTGTATCCCCCTGGGATATCTCAGCGTGACCCAATATTAGCCATAATGGCCTCCTATTATAATATTACAAGTACTAATATTTGCACAGTTGGTTGAGACCCCAGTCAGGATCACTGTCATATCCTGGTAGGTGCTGCTTATGCACTGTACAAATAAGAACGGACAGTTCGTGCCCTGAAGAAGGGACAAATTTAATGTTAAAGCACTATATCCTTTCAAAACCCATTTAATGCTGCAGATGTAATCTACTTAGTTATCTAAGGAGAGTAAGAGGGCTTAGTGAAGAAAACAGCAACCCAGAAAATTGTGGGAGTTACAATTTGCCCTTCATTTTTCCTTCTCTCGCTCCTTATTGAACATACAGATGCACTGGAGCCCTTCAGAATTATGGTTCCATTGTTTTCTCATTTCCTGGCCTGCTTTGAGCATGGCAAAGGTAAAATCCGTGCTAAATGTCTTAAATAATAACCTGCAAATCCATACTCAGACTGGGCCAAATTCATAAAAAAAAAATTCTTGTCTTTTTATGGGTAGCACACAAGGACTTTCCAAGTCACTGTGGGTTGTTTCTATTTCAGTAAAACATTGCTCCAATTTAATACTGAATTGGTATGGTCACCTCTTTTAAAGGTGTACTTAGCTGAATATGCTGAATAGATGCTAGATAAAAAAAAGGAAAAAAAAAACCAGACAAAAGTGATTCCATATCTTAAAAACCTACATTAGACAAATGGTGTCTGACATAAAAATTATTATTAGAACTAGCACAAAAAGCTTTTTATTTGCTTGTAATTTATCACTCTTCAGATGAGACTGGAGTTGGTCCACCTGTGAGGAAAAAAACCTGATATCAAAATGACCTGATGTTGAGCTAAGCTAGGTTATGTTTCCATTTCTATGAATCCTTTCATGGGCAGACGGGCTCTGTTTAGGAAGACCAACTGTGAAAATGGACAGCAGCAAATTAAGGCAATTAGATAATAATTTTTAACAATTGTACACAACCTGATTTCATCCACAGATTTCTGGAAAGCTCGAAGGCGAGCAGCAGGCAGCAGTTATTACCTGCTAAAAGCATTAATAGTAGCTACGGTAACTCGCCGAAGGATAGAGGGGATATGCCTTAGAATAAAACCTCTGTGTGTCAGAGGGATTTTCAGACTGCACAAGAGTTATGTTTTTTTTACTAATGTTAGGCAAACTGTTTTGTCTTTGCATTGACTTTACATTGGCCGCAGCCTACACAGAGGGAACTGCTGGAAAAAAGGGGGACATTAATACTTTTTACTGTGTGCGGGCCAGCCAGTAGTTAGAGAGGGGGCCCATGTTTTCTTAGGGCTCAGATGGCAAAGCTAAGTATTCAGCCTACGGCAGGAAAAAAGTGCCTTTTTTGTTTTCTGGCTGGAGAGTCCAAGCATTCCCAAAGGAACACAATGAATGGCCCATTTTGTCTGACACTGTTTCGTAGACATAGAATTCTTGTTTTTTCATAATTATTCTTGCCCGTCACTGGGTGTGCACATGACATTTGAGCGTGTTTTAAAGTCTTAACACACTCATGTGCCTGCAATAAAGTTACTCATAACAATCCAGGCTTTCTGCAGACAACAGAGCAGGGTCTGTTGTTTTCACAAGTCACAGCAGCTGGGAGGCAATTGTGAAGACAACAGCTTAATCTAGCTGGAAAATACAGGAAGAAGAGAATATACACTCAATTTCCTTCCATATTATTGCAAACAATGCAGAGGGCTTTTTTTGTTGTGGCTTTTTCTTTTCTTTGCTCTGGGTGGTCTGACTGAAAATGTGAGTGGCATAAAATACACTAGTAAATGTACTTTGAATTTCCAACTTGTTGCATTACTGTGTTCATGCTGATGTGTCTAAATCTGTTAAGGGGTGAGAATATTAATCTACATGAGCACTTTAAAAGTCATACAATAACAGCCTTATTTTGACCTCATCTACACAGTGTTTACACTGGTGTTGGTTTACAGCATATGTTGCAGTTGCTTCTGAGTTACACTACTATAAATGAAACTGGAACCAGGCACTGAGTAAAAATTTGGTTGCTGAAAACTTCCATTTGAAACTATTGAAAGAAAAATTAAAGCTAGGCAGTCTTAGACATTTGGAAGTTGTATTTTAGCTTCTGTGTAAAAGGACAAGGGCACTCAGCAATTTGTTTCTTTATTGTGTGCTTCTGAATCTGTAGATTAATCATATTTGTAAATGCTTCATTTATTTCAGAAGTACATTTACAAACAAAGCATGCAATAAATTAACATGCAAACTCAGTTAAAAAGCATCATAAGTAGGCAGCGATCAGATAGTTTTTACCCTAGCTGTATTTTCTGGTGAAGTTTTGTGAAATATTAGGGAACCGGTCTTTTTTTCTTAATTCAAGGGATGAAAGTGAAAAGGATCATATACTTCAGTTATTATGTCAACATGAGAAGGAGTAAAATGCAAATGAACAGGAATTCTATTACAGACGTGGGGGTAGCTTAGCAGTCACCATTAGATGTGGTTTCAGTGAGGGTAAACGTTCCTTTTAAAGAAAAGGTGATATTTATCCAATTGCAGTAAAGGTGCCTTCCTTTCCTGCTCTTGGGAATGCTACCTACAGCAGATTTCCAGTAACCATGGCAGACAGCTCAGATGGGAAAGATTTTTATTATGCATAGCACAGAGGTTGTAGCAGTGAGTAGTAACAGCAAAATCCAGTCAGACAGTGAGTATGGAAAACAAATGAGACATTTGAACATGGTCCAGGCTTCCAGGAGAGAGGATCGAGATGTTCACCGAAGAAATACAATCTGAATGCTGAGATGGGTTGGGTGCTCGCTGCTGTTTGTAACGGAGCTGCAAACAGCGCAGTTCCACATGCACCAGCCAGCTGTGGGGCAGCGGTACCAGGGATGCACGGACGGCTGGAAATGGAGTGGGTATTGGTCTATTCAGCCACAAAATAAAGCAGATAGATAGGAATAATATCACAGATCTATTCTAAAGACCATGGATGGACATTTCTGGGTCTAAGCATTAAATAATTTCAGCATATTACTGACCAACGTAAGCAAAATCTCTTCTGTTTTCCTTCAAATACATTATCACACCCCTCCCCTTCATGTCCCTTAAAAATGCAGTACCAGTGTGGTCAAAATTAAGCATGTAGATCAGCTGGTCTGTGCATCTCACATTAATCCTGCTCAGCCCATTTGCCCTCACATCTCAGAAATCCTAACTTGGTATCCTGTTTTCTTGTACTTTTTTTCTGTTCCAGTTTTGGAGTTAGATTGATTTACAATGAGAAAAGAAACAAAAAAAACCCCAAACCCAACAGCCTAAAAAACATTTTCAAAGGGGTACCTGGACTGAAATAGAAAATTACATCCTGAAAAGTCTTGTTTACCTGAAAAAGTGGTGGAGAAAAACATGTGCTAGCAAAATAGGGAGTTTGGGTAAGAGAATTATTTACTCTGAAGACTATTGAGTGCAGTAGGAGAGTTTTAGAAAATCACAATTTTAATTTGTTTCAGCTGCATGTGTCTGTCTTAAAAACCTGATGTTTGTGGGTGTCTTCATTTCCTTGATGTGGTGTTACTTTCATGTCTAAGCTTTTCTTGAATTTGTGACAATGACCATCCTAAAGGCAAGAAAGCCAAAAGTACTTGACTATGGTCTCCTTCCTTATGATGGAAGTTTATTGAAAACTTTTGGGCCTTACATTCTTGGTATCAGGGGCCTAAAAAGGAGAATTCACTGCTGGATAGCTACTTTGCATACACAACACCTACCCCCCAAAAGAGAACAAAACGAGAGTTAATGCTAAGAGTTTTGTAAGGAGACTGAAGGTGAGGAGTGAAGAGATTAAGGGAAGGAGAAAAAAAAAATATTTGAGAAATAGAAGAGACAGAAATAAATCCAGCAATAATAGATGTGAGTGATAAAATGATTTTTAAAAGACTAATTTTATTACTCAAGTAACTACGATTAGCCCAGCTGGCTTGCTGACTTCTTCACTCAGCAGCAAACACATTAAATGTATCGTGCTCGGAGAATATCTTCTGATAAAGGTGGTCTTCCCAGAGTAAGCACTGCAGAAACACAGGTTTTACGAGTCCAAGGAAAAGTAATTCAAATGGTGACTGTCCAGGAGTGCAACAGGGGAATTGTATAGGTGGATGGATCTAAGAAACCCTGAGTGAGAGATCTGGGAAACAAGAGGAAAGCATGTTCTACGTATACATAAATATATGTATGTATATGTGCATATCTAAGAATATTTGTAAAAAATATATCTCTATAGAAATGTGTTATACACATATATACAGATCTGTATATTCTTTATGTACCTGTGTGTATATGTAGAATATGCTTTTATATTTATAACATGAAATATATAAACGTAGCTTGCACACTTCCGTATTTATATACAGAAATAGACGTTCACTATCATTTTAAGAAAATGTCTAATAGGAAAGCTTCTGCTTGGTAAGATGTGTGGCTTTGTCATGGCATGTACTACACACGAACTTCCACTGTCCACTTTTTAGGAGTAATCTACTCTCAGTGAGTAAACTAATTGCCCTAAAGTCATCTTCAGTGTACTTAAACATTGTTCACGTGTGGATGTAGCTCTGGAGAACTAAGGTGCTACAGGTACATACTCTGAAACATTTTGCAGTTTTCTTCCTGTGTAGTTGAAGAGCAAAACTCAGTTTCAAAATGGAGCACAGTAGCTTGCAGGTAAACACAGATGTAAGAATAGGAACAGAGATGTAAAAAGAAACTTTCTGTCTTCTGCTCTGATTTTGAAAGTCTATTTGGATGGGCATTTTTGTAGAGCTCCTTCTCTTGTTTCCGTACTAACTGAGCCAATGACCAAAACTATGACAAGGGTAACTTTCTGGATCTGGCTGTTGCTAGGACATGCCATTGCAGCTCACAGTTTTACAAGATGTTACTGTGTTAGATTGATCTGTTGGACTCTCTACCACCAAGCCAGTCCTCATCCTTACTCTTAATTTTTTTTATTTCTCTATCTTTCTTTCATTCGTATTCCAATGAGTAAAAAATGTCAGCGCTAACTAGTTCCTACTTTGGGAAAAAAGTAGCACTTCAGCTGCTCCTGCAAATTCTTTCACCCTCTGAGCAGTGATTAATATACAGGTTTAAGAAGAATATTTAAACAAAACCTGGAAAAAAAGGAAAAGAGCAAATATGCAAGCTAATGGTGTACCCTGAGGTGAGCAAAATGCATTTTTTTAACAAGCCAAGCATAGCAAAAAAGCTATTCTACAGTGAAATTAATAATTACCAAAAAGATTTGCTAGCGTTATTGTTGTATCCTTTATGAGAATATGAGTAACATGTTTAAAAAACATGGGAAGTGTGAATCAAAGCCCAAAGATTCAAAACGGTCTCTAATTTTTAATGTGAATTCTATTCATATGCCCCTGGTGCATAGACTGAAATACAGTCTGTGGATAACAACTGCCTTTAGAGTGGTGCCACTTAACCTGAAAATTGTATCTGTTCCTCTGGTAGTATGGATTTCTAATTTCCTTTGCCATCCAGTTTGAACAAAGCTTTAAGGTAGGAGGGCATCTTAGTGCCACATGTAGAAGGTGCCTGGCTATAATACATGATTTCAGCTCCAAATATTTTCTGAAGGCAAGGTTTGTTTATTAACTGAACCCCATGCTGAGACTCAATCAATCTAATACAGGCTTAGTTTGAACATTCAAACGTATGCCCATACATCTTGGGCATATATCTTACATAATGATGTTGGCCCCAGACATCTTTCTGGGTTTGTTTATGTCTGTTATGGATTCCCCTCATTATCCATGCTGTTTGAGGGATTCCCTATGGATTCAGCCAGTTTATTGCATACTTTTTTAATTTTATGCCAAACTGAATGTTCTGAGTGGCAGCTTGTAGGGTAGCTCTGTTACAGCTTCCTCTCAAACCCAGAGATGAATGCTGTGATTAAGGTTAAATAAAATAATATGGAAACCAACATGCTGCAAAAGGGTATGGAAGAGAATGCCCCAGGAGAGGCAGGAGGGTCACAGAAGTAATGTGAACGATAAAACATTAAGACGTTGACTACTCTTCCTATTTCTTTTCCTTTTAATTATGATTAACCATTAGAGCAACAATTCTGTGGGTTACAAGATCTTCCTTATTGAGCATCTATATTAATAACACTGGGAAAGCTCATTTACTAAATTTCACTGGAGTGAAGGGATGTTTTAATATGCGAGTCGCTGAGCACATCTGTGTGTGCACACAACTCCCAGTAACATTAATTGGAGGTGCATATGCAGATCACCAGAGAATGGAGTCTTAAACAGAGAAAGACGAGAATGCTGTGGGCCAGAGTCTTGGGAGTCTGTCCTCCTCCACTGGAGTAAGAGTTTCTGAGTCTCTCCTCCTGAGGGGCAAACATTGACCTTCTCCTGTTCAGTATGTAGCACTCATTTAGTTCTCGTAGCAGAGTTTACTAGGAGTAATATATGGCCAGTAGAAACTAGGGCTAAAGGACAGGTTTTACTTATAAAGCCTTTGCCTTATGGAAAAGGTTGTTTTCAATCTGAAAACTCAGATTTATAAACACTTAATTCATCAGTTCCCCGTGCCTTTCATTTAAAATAAACAGCCAGCAATATTATTTTAAAATAAGGCAGAAGGTGTAACAAAAATGAAGTAATGTTTTGAGAAACAGGTGATTGATGATTAAAAAACAGAGAGAGAAGGGGTGGGGGGTGTCAGTCCGGCATTCATTAGTCAGGCAAAACTTCGGTTTGAGCATGCATTAAGTCAGGAAGACCAGACAGTGTGTCTGGAAAATGATTCTTTCTTTGAGAAGTAGTCTCTCAAAAATATCCCCTTGTTCCTTAAAACTAAAGGCATCCTTTGACCGACTTAGTTATTTTATAGCTATTGATGCTAGAGAAAACAAAAGAAACTTTAAAACCTGGAAACATAAACATCATTGAACCATCCCCTTTAAAAGAAAAAAAGAAAAGGGGGGGTGGCGTGGAGGGGGGAGAGTGAGAAAGAAAAGAAAGAAATCACAGTGGATGTTTTCCAGGAGGGCACATGCTATGCTGTGTAAAGGGGGCTAGTGTAACAAGAAGTCATCTATTCTTGATTTCTTGAGACAGCTAGAGCTTTGTGCCTTGTGTAGTTTCTGCGTTTTAAGAGCTTGTTCTGTGTAGCAGAAATAATACAATAAATGGGTTTAACCACATTTGTCTCAGCTAGACAGTCTGCTTTGTCAAAGATTGCTGGTACAACATAAACAAATTATGTGTTTGTAGTGCTTTTCAATGGAAGCCTATCTAACAGAGCGGAGATTGTGTTTCGGCAGCTGTAGATTTAATCTCCTACCTGTCAGTTAAAGCAGGCATTTCCTGAGCAGATAAGGCCTGGCTGCAGAGGGGGAAGCGGCCACAGCTGGACAAAGGGCCATTGTTATGGCCCCGGAGCGCTGCGCGGCTCGGAGCCCGCATTGATCGCACCAGCCCAGCCAGCGCGCCGGGGCTCCGGGCTGCCGGGAAAACGGGAATTGCGGCCGGGAAAACGGGAGTTGCGGCTCCGCTTTGTGCCACGGGCTCCCAACCGGCAGAATTTAGCCCAGCTTGGAAGGCGGCGGCACTCGAAGCCCGAGTGCGATCGTGGGATTCACGGCGAGGGTCTGCTCGCAAGCCGAAAGCGCGCCTGAAGTGACGCTGGAGTTTTGACAAATAGGGGAAAGCCAGAAAATGGGAAGATTGGCGTTCCTCCTCGAGGATCAGGATCCTCTGCAGAAAAGGCAGCACAGCAGTGTGGTTTTATATCTGAGCTATAGCTGTTGCAGGAATTTTAATACCTAAAATTGGATAAGAAATACCCAGAGCTCATTTTAAATATTTCCTGATTTCCTGCCTCATTTTACCTTTTTAATGATTTTTGTTCTTTCACAGTGTTTTTGTAGATTAATCATAAATGTTGTAGAAGGTTGAAAAGCCCATAAAATCCCCTTGAGTGAGACAGTTGCTGTAGGAAGCACAAAGGCTGCATGTATGTGTCACTGGAAGTTTAGAAACTCCGGTGCTTGCTCCCAAATTTGCAATAATTACCGTGCAGCAGCAGTGGCAATCACCTCAGTCATACTGTGCAAACACACCAATTCCTTGGATCCTTTTCCGAGTAAAGATGGTCAGATCATGTCAAAATCTGAGGAATCCTAGGAAGAGATGGAACAAATTAATTTTTGCATGCAATCAGTATTCTGATCTGACTTTGATCTCTAGACACAGGAGTTTTCTGCATTAAAGTAGTTCTGCACATAATTGCCTTTGATAACCCTTTGTGTTTCGATCTAAACACTCCACAAGCATCATATAATTTCTCAAAGTTATCTAGGTTACTATTCTGCATGAAATATCCTTTAAAAATCTACAGGAGCAGGAATATTCTCACTGGATGTGAATAACTGCTTTGACCTAGTCTCTGGAATATTATGCATTTAGGCTTGAGGAAAAATAGCACCACTTGCCTCTTCTTCTCTTTGAATTTATTCTTCATTATTATAAATACCAGAAGAAATCAGCCACAGGACTGGGAGGGATGGGGAAGGCATCTCCTTTTTGCACCTCTGCCTCACTGTCACCCTTGTATCCTGCCGTTCTGCAGGTGATGGATGGTTAAAGTGTGTAGGGCTGGCATGGACCAGCTCAAAACTGCCTCCTGATTTTCCAGTAGAGCGTGTCCCTCGTGAGCCATAGCCCTGCCCCTCGGGTGGCTCTGGGTACAACTGTGTGGTGAGATGTAAAGGTCACAAGCAGCAGATTACAGTGGAATTGGTTTCTATCCACCATGCATTGTCACTTTTGCCACTGGAAAAGAAATCCAGGCCTCTTTGAGAGTCCCCCTGTGTAAACTGTTGGTGTAATGCTGTCCCCTGAATGGGTTTTGAGCTTGAGCTAATTAATATTTGTAAAGTATGTAATAGATCTAACTCCTTATACAGTGACATTATAATATAGTTACAAATCTTGGAATATCAGTGAAAATATAGAAAGCTTTAAAAACGATATGCTGCTCAGGACAAAATTTTTCCCACAGTGAAGAAAATGTCAAAACTCCTGTTTTGATTGGTGCCCCCCTGAATTTCAGACATATTTTGTTTAAATGTATTCCACTCTTTCATTGCACCTTTTTTACCCCTACAGGGCAGAAGGATTTTTGATCAAAGGCAATGAAAGATGTTTTTATTTTTATTCGTACTTCGCTGGAACTTCCCTTTAAAGACAATCACTCCTTTAGTAGCCAACAGTTTTCTGGCGTGACATGATTTTTTTACACCGTACATTGAGGGAATTAGTTTCATGTTAATAACTAGTGATGGTTAGTATTCAAAAAAAAGAACTCGGTCTCGAATAGATGTGTAGGGACAAACTGTGCTTGAAAGCACAAATACCAAATGTGAATTTTAAAGTATCTCTTGCTCTAAATATTACCACCAACAGGAAATTCCAATGTACTCCAAAAATCTTGCACATTTTGATATCACCATAAAAACGTAGCTAATAAGGAATTTCTAACGTAATTTATATTTCGGTTTGAGCTGAAGTAATAGAGCTTCTGTGTATAAAATATCAACAAGTATCATTAGGCTGCAGTATTTTTCTTATTTTGGCGTGAGTGAGACAAGGTGCAAACGAGAAACATACATCTTCACTAGTCTTTGGAAATATCTGAAATAATTGACTTGCTCAGTCTTCTGTGATGGCTTGGTGACCACTAACTGTGACAATTTGCATAATAGTCAACTCTTCACTTCTGTAGAGATAACTGTTTGTATCTGATTAAAATTAGGACTGTTTTAGTTCTCTTGACTTTTCCAGAAGTTGCAGTAATAGAGATTTGCTGTTATGCTTTAACCAAACAAATGCACACATGGGGATAACAATATGCTGAGTTTATGCAGATTTTACAACACAAATCTGAATAAAATACCCACTAATAGACCCTTAAGGAGTAATAAACACACATGAATTTTCCTTAGTTGCACTTTAAAGTGATTTTAACATACTACTAGACCTTAACAATAATATTTAATTGACAAGATTATGCATTTGTATGGATTGAAAAGGTGGTAGATCTCTAATTCCAAATGAACTATAAATTCACTTTTGCATAACATGTTTTATTTATTTCGCTGTAGCAGAGATGTTCTCCATCCCTCCTAGTGAGAGTTTCTTAAAATACAGACAATTTAAATAGATTTAATTACCATTTATCATACTCCTAACTTCATGAGATCATCTTTAGTTGAATTCTGTATTTCCAGATAGTTAAGGAACTAGATAAAAACAGGGCAACATAATGAGAAGCTAATAGAAATGAAATGATATCTAGTGTTTGAAGCTGTTCTGTTTTCAGTGATGTTGGCAGTATTTCTTCTGTTCCTCCCCTCTTTATTTCCCAAGTAGACGGAATTTAAGTTTATTTCATTTAAAGTTTCAAAGTGGTGAGGAAAAGACATAATGAAAAATAAGGATGATCTGTTTTGCTGTATGATCATGGTTGTAATTTTCACATTAATGTTGTGGCCACTGCAGTAGACTTAAATCTCCAAATCACGCTGATGCATTGGACGAATGCAAAAAAAAAAAAAAAAAAAAAGANAAAAAAAAAAAAAAAGATGGGGGAAAAGAAAGCAAACAGCAGTTACAATTCCTTTACAAATTCAATAGTGGGCTACATAATTTTTTTTTCCATAGTACTTCCAGACTGAAATGTCCTCTCTTTGCAAGTCTATGGTATCTTTTTTACAGTTTATTTGCCAACACTTCCCCTGGGATCCCATTGGCAGACATTTTCTTTGTGGCTCATGTACTTTCACTGAGAGGAAACATTTTTCAATTAAACTGTAGATAATTAGATGGCAGATAAATTAGAACATAATATACCTCCCTATGCAGATCTCCAGCGGCTGTGCATTGCTAACAGGAGCAGAGAGTAGTCTCTGAATAATTTTTCAATGTGGGAGCGATATGGACATGATTTTGAGTGTCCTAGCTCTGACACAGGGACTGAGGGATCCCTTTGGATCTGCTGGAGCCCATCTTTCTCCAGTTGCCTTTCCTCCTCGTGCAGAGTCACAGGTACTTCCCTGGGATTATTCGCTAGAAGGGTTTTCTCACTGAAGTGTTTGGGTCCACTCTCATGTACTACCTTTACATTAGGGAATGTTGGGCATGGATGGCCATGAGTTCAAAGCCTGGGGAGTTCATCAGTGACACTTCTGAGCCCAGAGCAAAAGGCTCAGCCACAGCTGCACACAAAGAGGCCAGATCCTTCATAGCTTTACTGGACAGCTCACCTGGCCTCCGGTCACTTTGCCTCACCAGAACAGCACAAACAAAACAGCCACAGCATTCAACTGTAATCAAAGATACTTTCAAAAATTTCCAGTTCAATCCTTCTGCAGTTTTTCTAAACAGATCGTTTCTGGGACCATGAAAGGGCTCAGTGATGGCATGAGTTCCTTACGGTATTGGCAGAGTTGGGAAGGAGATTTAAGCTCAAACCTGCAGAAATCTTAGCATGTAGCTGCTTTTAAACATATACACAGTACGTCTGACTTTCACATATGAGGCTTTCATAAAAGAAATCCCTACTTCTTTATGTTACATGTTGTTTCTGGTCTTCCAGCATCCCCAAAAATAACTTAGTCAAAATAAAATTTAAATTATCAAAACTTCTAATATTTTTTCTCTTACAAAGAACAATAAACCCCATTAGTTATTGAAATAAATAAAAATCTAGTGGTGATAGAAAAGTAACAGTGCCATGTATTGTATAAAGACTATTTAAAATGCAGATGAGGTAAATACATATAATATGCAGGATATTTAAAATCTTGCAATAATAGTTCTGGGAGCACAAACACTGCTTTCAGTGCCATTAAGACTTTTAAAATGAATCAGCCTTAAAGATAACCTGTTGAGCTGTCTGTTATGGCACTACATTCTATCATATAAATGTATTTTGAGCAGTCTGAAAATGCACATCCTTACTTGATATGCTGCCATTACCTGAAAATTACACTGTCGTTTTTAAATGAGAGACTAGAAAATTTTCAACACATTTTTATTATGGAAATTTAAAGCTCAGTGAAGGCTTAGGCTAAAGTTGTAGCCTGGATATACCAATTACTCAAGAAGTTAAAAAGACTTAGGTAGGAATTAAAATTTAAACTCTGAAAAGTCTAAACCTCCCTGTGAACAACCTGGGTTCTCATAGAGGCTGCAACATCACAACAACAAAAGGTTCTGTTCATCCTGGACTAGAGAAAAAAAAAAAAAATAATCAATAAATTCAAAGATTGGTTTCTCAGCTAACTTGTGTTGGAGTAGTCTGTTAGATTCAAAACAAATCTCAAGATTTCCACAGTTTGAGAACATGGTCCAGAGATTTAATTGGTTGAAGAAGGGGTTGGCAATGGTTTTAAATAGCAATCCTGGATTATTGTAGGCAATTAGAGCATATTTAGCCACTCACACTGTTTTATACTAGTGCTGGATGTAATGAAAAAAGAAAAAAGCTTTAAAGAAGGGATAAAATACTATAAAGATTGTGCTTCCTCTCAAAAGGATGGCACATTTGTCCTTTACTGAAGTAAATTGTGCAGAGAGAGGCAACATGCAAAGTTTGATCTAAAGGAAGAGGAATTCATTTGCCGTTACAGGGTGGGATCACTTCTGCTCCTGAAACTTGTGATCCTCACAGCTGAGCAGAAAAGTGTGAGCTGCGTCTTTGCCTGCAGTGCTGCCACCCTTTTCTCTGAATGCCTTTACTTCTCTGCTTGCAGTGTCAGTTGTTGTAGAGGCAGCTTTGGTTTTTAAAGATAAAACCCTTCCTCTTCCTCAGTCTCACAAAATGTGCTGTGCTCCTTATCCAAAAGAGGCAGATCATTTTAATCCAAAGCATTATTTGTGTACAGCATATCACTTTGGCTTACATTTTCCATGCACAACACTAACTATCAATGGCTTTCTAACAAGCAGGGTTGTTCAGCCAACTTCTGAGATTATCATTCACAGGACAGGGGGACAAAGCACTGCAGATTTGCCCAGTTTATCAAACAGGCCAACAGCTTTTATTATTTCAGGGAGAATCAAATTGGAAGTTGCTTCTTGAACTAATCAGGGCTGATTTGCTCTAAAGTTGCTTCCTGACTTAGATCTCAGGCAAGGAAGTGCTGTAATCAGTTCCCAAGGGCCGTCAGAGTTGTGATGGGATATTAAAGGAATGGTACACTACCTTTTAAGAGTTCCCTAATCTTGGCAGATTTTTTTGTTTAACACAGTTAAACCTGAGCTTGTTGTATAGAAACAAAGATGAATTTAATGAGGTAGCTTTATGTAAGAGTTGAATGTACTTGAGGTAGCAGAACTGAATTTTGGAGAGAATATATTCACGTTTCCTCCAGGGTTTGTACGTTCAGTTAAAAATATAGACTGGCAGAAGTGTTCAAAATCAAACATTCACTACCCATAAAAAAAAAAACCAAACCCAAATAAAAAACAAAAAAACCAAAAACAAATCCAAAACCACAAAAACACCCAAAAAACACCCTCAAAAAAAAAACTTCATGAAAGAGAAAATGAGTCCCCCTGAGTGTCTCTGTTTGCATATTAGCCCATAGCATGGGCTCTGCCAAGTTACTCTCTGACTGACTGCTGCAGATGCTCTTTCTCAAGTATTCTGAGTGAGATCTTCAGTGCAAGTCTTTGGGGACAAACAATAGCACCTGTTCCTCACAAGATAGCAGCCCAGTTAGTCCATTCATGTATCTTTAATGAAGCTCTGGGGCAGATGGCAAAAAATGGCATCATCAACGACTTAGCACAGAGGAGACAAAAGGGGAAAGTGCCGATCCAACAATACGCTATTTTTACGAATGGGAAGAGACAGAGTCAGAGTGTTTCTTGGGCATCTGCTGCTGTCTTGGTTTTCAGAAAGACCTGAGGAACATCTCAGCAATTAAAATTTCTGGGCATGTAGCCGATTTTATGAAGTACACCAATCAACCCCTCCTCCCGATTTCTTCCCCCCCTCAGTAAAATCAAAACCATCATCTTCATAATAATAAAACTCTCAGGAATAGAAATTGTCAAAAATTAAGGAGTTAACTGGATTTTTTTTTTACATTCATTTTATATATTTAATAACTGTGTGATCAGCGATACTTTTACATTCTCTTCCTTTTCAATGCTTATTTGTGCTTTTCAGTTGACCCGTGCTGGAAATGGACACCTGTGTATATAATAATTGTGTAAAACCAGCATTTATGTAGGAATAGTATTGAATATGTGCTGGAGGGAAGACCCATGGGAGGGAAATGATGGCCATTCAGTATGGACTTTTTTCAGTCTGTATAAATCTCTTAAATGTAAATTCAAACTTACAGCCTAAATGTAACCTTTAGTCAAAGTTACATTGATTTATACAGACTGAAGACCTGATCCAGAATTCAGAATAGGAAGAATAGCAGATAGGCAGAACATGACATGGTAATCCTCCATGATTGCAGAATTGCTTTTATTTGAGAGTTTGAATAAAATCTATACAGCTGAGTGGATCGAAATCTACAGGAATGCATTGTAGGGTTTGGTTATGATATGTTTCAAATTATCTTTATGACACAATGGAGTGAGGTACTGGTGTGGGTATGTTTGCACTTTCCCTCAAACCACAGCACTCCGATCTCTTCTGTGTCTTGTGAGATTGTGTTGGAGTCTTGTACCCTTGCAATCCCATGGAAATACTTTCTATGGGGGATATCTCTTAATATCCCCTGTTTTCTATTCGGCCCCTTTTGATTAGATGTTAGTTTGAAACTACTGCAAATTTTTGTGAGTTGTATTGTGTTGAATTTCTTTCAGTACATTTTCTTCTGTCAGACAAAGCCTGTGGTTTTCCTTTGCTGCACTCCTGTAGAGCCAATGTGTAGAAGCACCATGCAGCAAAACCAGCACCGTTTTATCAGAGGGAAATGTCTCTTCTGGGCACATGGGGATCAACTCCAATCTGGCCGTTTAATGCATAACCTAAAACACACAGCCAGGCTTACCTCAGCTAAAATGAGAGAAATAGCTGCGTAAAGCTAGTTTCTTTCACGCCCCAGTGCCATAGCAGTAATTGCACAAAGACCTTTTTATTATAAGTTGATTTTCCTGAGGAATGGATTCAAAAAATACTGTAAAGTGTTTATTTTTTGCTTGACCTTTATTAACCTCCATCTTAGGGCTTTCCCAAGAGGAGAGTTGTTGGTAAATTAACCCACATAGAGACACACAGTAGCATTTCTGCACTGCATCAATGGTTGTGAAAGTAATGGGGATATGACAAGAAAATTTGGCACTGTTTAAACAATGTCATAGGTCAACATATGGGATTTGACCAAAAAAGTTTTTAGGAATTAAATGCAAAAAAATTGCTTGAAGTGTACTTTAAGTTTTTAATAGTGTTTAATTTCACCGATTTATGGTAGAATGAGGGAAAATTATTTCTTTTCTGCCTAAACCCCCCAATTTTTTCCTATATTTACCGGCTTTGATATATAAAGCATTTGATATTTGCTTAAGTGCTAATCAGAAAAATCATAGTCAAACCCTTGGGTACTCTGAGGTTAAAGAATGATGGATAAAAACTCCTTGTGATACTAGCCACTGTCTCTGAAACACAGGTAAATTAAGGAACTATGCAATTACCATGGATTTAACGGGGACGATCTCATCATATAATTCTCTATATGTTGAATACAAACGCTAATATTAGGTGAAGAATTCTTTTCCTTTTCCTTGTTTGTGGTTTTTTGATACATTTATTACGGTCAAATTAAATTTGATGTAGTAGGTTTTGTTCTGAAATGGTCTCTGAATGCAGCTCCATAATTACCAAGCTACATGATAGTGCATAAAGCTATAAAACTGCTCAGACAGACAAGCAATTTATATCTTACAGTGAGGTGTGTGTGGCAGAGTATGTTAGTTTATTTAGGAGCCAAGATGTTGGAGCCTTAAATCTTAACAGTTGTGGTGTTGCCTGGAAGACTCTTTAGCACTGTGGTGAGATTTTGAAATAACGTACCTGATTTGTTTGTATATATGTGAACAATACCATGTTGTAAGATCTCAGAATTAAAATTACCCTAAGGTTACTCAAATTTGAACATCAAAGTTGATACTGCAATGTTAGGTTACTTCTAAATGCTTGTCACTCTGCTGTCTGTGACCAAAGATGAGAAAACTTGTGAAAAATTAATAGAAATACATACCACTCTACTTTTTTAAAAAAAAAAAACTTTGGTGTGCTTTGCACCTTTATACCTCGTCCCAGGACAGAGAATATTAATTAAAAAAATAAAGGTAATAGAGAACCAGGAAGAAGTAGGAAAACGTTCACTGAGACTGTTACACCTTTGACACTGAGGGAAAACAATGTTTGTGAGGGCTTTGATGTGATAATGTGAAGTTGGCAGGGATTGCATTAAGGCGAAGGTTCTGTGGGACTGTGTGAACGCAAGAACACTATCAGTGCTGGAGAAATACCTGTCAAGACAAATTTGTGCTATTTCTGATCAGAGGCTCTCTTCTGTTTAGCAGGTTCAGGGTCACATGCCTCCGCTCATGATCCCAATTTTTCCACACGACCAGCGGACACTGGCAGCGGCTGCTGCAGCCCAGCAGGGATTCCTCTTCCCCCCTGGAATAACTTACAAGCCAGGTAAGCTCACGGGGATGTGAGGCTATTGCACATTTTAAGGCATTAACTGTAGCTTCTTGTGGGATCTCTCTCATACAGATGATACACAACAGGCATAGCCCGTTGGAAATTATGTGGAGCTTTTGCAACCCCACTAGAGAAAAAACTTCTGGATTGAAGGATGTGGATGGACTATTGGTTATTGAACATCATGATTTTTTTTAAACTTAATTTCCACAGTCATTTGCTTTAAATATATTGGCCTACTTGCCTAGCAATTTGCATCTGGTCTGCCCTATAGAAAAGCTGAATATCTTTAATTAATTCTGTTATCTCCAGTATATTTGTATTTTGTGCCAAAATTCTTACTCTTTTGTTTGATTTCAATCTGGTTAATAAAAGGTTTCAGTAGTTCAATTCCAGTCATGGTTCAGACTCCTAACAGGTCACATAACCTTGCAGTAAAATATGTTTCGAGATGATTTAGCAAATGTTATGATTTCTTTCTTTTTTTCCTCTGAGTTTACAGGACTCCTGGGGAATTCAATTAGGGATATAATGGTTTGAAGCTACTTTCAGAGCCTCCTTGTAAACAGGGCTTTAAATGTTTAAAGACACTTTGCCAAAGGAATTCAACGTAGGAAGATAGTTAAGTAAATAAAAGTCAACCTTATTTTCATTTGTACATTCTTTGTAAGTGACCTCAGTCCAGAAGCAGCAACTGTATTTTGCTCATTAATAGTATTTTCTGTCAAGCTGCCTTTAGCATATTAACCTGATAGCTAATAACTACAAAACATAAATACCAGTTTATATTTTTATTCATTAAATATGAAATGTACAAAGTAAAGCATTGATCCTATTCCCACTGATGTTAGTGGTGCTTTTGCTGTTGACTGCAACGGGAATGGGGTCAAATCCAAAGTAAAGCCTCATAATAGAGGATGTAAACAGCATGCTAATTAAAAGCCAGGTTGAACCTAGAATCTTTTCAGGCAAGTTTACTTAATATTAGATGAAGTGAGGCCAAGCAGGATTTCAGCAAGTATTTCCGTTTGTCCCACTCCCTTCTGTCTCTTTAGTCCAGAGAAGTTCCTCTTTAAACACGGATTCTTTGTCTAGTTATTTTATTTTCAGGTTTTGAAATCCCAAAGTTCTTTTCCAATTTGACAAGCTGGTGCACTGCCTGCTGGAACCAGTTTCTGGGGTTCTGAAAGGCAGATAGCTCTAGATGGCACCGGGTGAGGGTTGTTCACACACGTCACTACCTCACAACAGTTAGGGACCAAAGACAAAGGGTTACCGGTTGTGGAAATTGCCTACAGCGCCCTGGCTAAACCTGACTTCTCACAGACAGGAGAAAAGCACACACTTTCCTTGCTTTTCCTATTTTAATCTGAGATGTTTTCTGAGTAGTGACTGCTAGTGACTAAGCTGTTGGTTGTGCTGCCCCCGGAAAGGCGTTATGTTCGATCATGTTGTGTTAATTTTGGCTCTGTAGACTTCTTGGTAAAAAAATTACTTAGGAGGAATAGTACCAGCATGTTTTCCTGAACATGACTAAATTTCTGTGCTTATTCTAAAGTGTTCCTCACAGCACCTATCTAACTTGATCCTATTGGCCTCCTAGCAGGAGGTGATACAGCTTTAGGACATTTTCTTGCTTGCCAGAATGCAGAAAGAGAGATGTATAACAAATGTTAGAAGAATGAAATGCAGGAAGAAGCCTAGGCCTAGGTATCTTGGAACACAGCGAAGCCTTTGGCTGGTGTGTTAGTGGTTTATATCCAAATGATGGTAGCAAAGACCAGAAGTCACAATGATCTGGGTATAACCAGTGGCTTTAAAGAAATTAGAATGTTTATATCTTTAATATATTTATTAAATTCTAACACATGTGGGGCAAAGGTAGCTGGGCAGGTCAGTAGCTTCTGTCAGAGACACATCATGATAAAAAAAATGCTGTAACTACACTTGGTATTGATTAATTCCTATTTTTGGCACTCTCGGCACGGTAGTTAAGGAATTAATGAAACTGGAGATTAAGCTATACTCTTTCATAGAGAGGGTTCTTCAAAGTCATTTCTGAGGAATATTTATGAACTTGACTGCTACTACCTGTACTCTTCTACTTTTGTGAGAAATGAAACTTTCACCTCCAGAACTGTCAGTTTAGACTTGCTTGTACCTCTGAGGGAAGATAGGAGATGGATTAACCCTTCAGACACTTACCATTTTATTTTTGGGCTGCCTCTTTAGCTTCTATTTCATTTTACTGCAGTTTGAAGCAGGCAAGACTGAGCTTCGACCCTGCCAGTTTTCCTTGACATTCAGAAAATACAGCGAGAGACATTTCAATAACACGAGCAGTGGGGACTAAGTACTTTTGAAACTGACTGTGTCATCCAGGGAATGTCAGATATTGTGTGCACAGTCACTTTATTTGCTTTGCCTTGCAAAACGGGCTAGATATGAGCTGGCACCAAAGTGGGAGCAGTGTATCAGTGTTAGCGTGACAGGACAGCCAAGATGAGGAGTCCTGCCCTGGTGTACCAGCAGGGCTATGATTCTGTGTCCAAATCCATGCAGAAAAGTCTTCCTGGGTTGAACTGGGAGCCAATTTCATGGCTGTTTAGTTCAATACCAAAGTAGCAGTTACTGAGTGCTGTTGCAAATCTGCACACAAACACTAGACCTTGAAGGAATAAAATGATATTCTTTAATGAGATAGACTAGTTCATACCCTCAGCTGAAGGTCCTATAGAAGAGAGGAGAATTTATTAGGTTCTGAGGCCTTCCAGTACACGTCTTGCTGCTCATGATCTTCTGAGCTCAGCAAATCATTATGAACAGAAAAGTTAAGGACTTGCTGATATACAGCTATGATAAAGCCTGACAGCAGAAAGTTTCCTACTGCTTGGCAGAATCTGTAACAGGGAGATGGCTGTAACCATCCCCCCCACCAATATTTTTGAGCTCTAGGAGGTGAAACAGGCCAAAGTTAGCAAGTGCTGATGACAAGTAATAATTGCATTAGAAAAAAAATCCCCAAAGTCCCATGCTTCCTTATGTATCTCAAAGTCATGTAATATAATTTTCCGGCATGGTAAGTACTAATTGAGAAATCAGAGCTGCATAGACCACCTAATTAATTTTTTATACATATTTCAGTATTTATACTGTATACCGGATTAATTAAAACTTTAGGGCGCTGTGCATCTCAAATGACTGTTGTGACTATTGACCTGCAGGCGTTTGACGAGCCTCCTGGAGTACCTGGTTGTGGGGGTTGGCACTTATTCCAGTGGGAAGCTGAGAGTGGCAGCTGTTAGGAAGCTAATACTTGCCCAGAGATGCTATGCAGTTAATAGAATTATTTTGCATTCTGAGTACGGCAAAGCAACTGCGCTGCCTTTCTGACTGTGACCACTCTACTTACTGCTTGGAACTGGTGGGCAACATGGGTACAATTATCCCTCCTCTCTCACTGCAAATTTCCCTGGGTTTAACCAACCACATGCATCCAGAAAAACGTAGTGGGCTGGACCACTAATCCTTGAACGCAATTACCGTGTGCCCATGAGTGCCCTGGGCCAAGAGGACGGGGAGATGAGTAGGATGAGGAAGATAAGGATAAGGAAGGACAGTTCCCTCCACCTTCTCGCAGTGACTGAAATATTACTTCCATCAAGTTTTGTGGCTAAGAGGGAATAGGGCAGTAGGATGACGATGGAGTAAAGATATAAACCAATGCTGGGTAGCAGCCAGACCATAGGTTGAGCAGAGCTCAAACAGAGCCATGGTTTGCTCTAAGCTGAGAGTGAGAGGGGCTTATGCCAGGTGGATAATAGCAGTCTGTGAGATTTGAAAGTACTGGAGAGCATCTCTGCAAAAGATTATCGAAAATAGAGACATTGAGTAGAGTAAAACTCAGTTTAGACAGGTTTGTTGAGTGATATGCTGCAGTGTGTTTTCAAAGCTTTTTTTCGTATTTCATACAAGAGCGTTATAAAGCCCACGATTAGAACGGCTGAAAAACAGTCCCGCTCTACCTACCTAGGTCATTTGGCTTTACAAACAAAACCAATTTACAAGAGGTTTTGCTATGCTGCAATACAACGTGGAAATGGAAACTGCTTTCCTTGGCTGGTGGCAGAAGTAGTGAGGAACAAAACCAGCATTTTGGCCTGTTTCTGTTTCTGCTTGCACTGGGGCAAATCAGTCTTCTGAAATCAGAGAAAGTAATATTAGAGAAAGCACGACAAACAAAACTGTCAGGCTTGTTGTCATCAGGCTGGACTTCAGAACATTCCAATACTGTGAAATATTTGTCATCAAACTAATTAGACTCCTTGATTACTGTAGTAATCCACATAACTAACACAACCTTAGATATGCTGGATTTCTCTGACATCTGAGATTGCAATTTCCATTTGGAATAGGCTTTTTAGAAGTTTTTTCCTAGAGTTGTAAGGTGGTTTAGATTTTCCTTATCTAAGTATTCTTTTTTCAGAAGGGTGCTCTTACTCCTGGCAGGTGAAAACAGGAAGCACACACCAAATCCACTGTGTACTGGATTGGCTGTGTGTCTTTGCATGGCTTCATGAGTCCTGTTTCTAATGGAAATTCTCCAGGACTGAGTTAAAGCCAGTCATGTGTCTCCTGTTGGGTTTTATTGGATGGAACAAGGAGTTTGTAACCTCAGGATTTGTTGTAGCAATCATATGTGCCTCAGCCCCAAATACTGACGTAAAAGCTGGAAGCGATAGTAGGCGGCTGGATATTGTCAGGTGACTTTGCACTGAAAGGTGCAAATTCCATAATTTTGCAAACATTACCTGCAGACAGAAAATTGTGGGGGAAACTGGTTCTGCTGCGAGATGAGAATGGAGATAAGGCAGAGCTGCAGCAAACCGTGCTCAGGACAAAGGCATAAAAGAAGCAGTGCTGTCGGACAGGGTAGATGCTCCACAGTATTCCCTTAGGCCTCTATTAACATCTTCCTCAACCCTGATGGCCCTGGACAAGCAAAATTCATGCCCTGTGTGTGGGGATGCTGCGGGAGTGGCCATCTCTATTCTTGCAGTGCCCTTTCCTCAGCCTGTTCATTATGCCTGGAAGGAAAAGGCCCTGGAATTGCTGACCTCTTGCAGCTCTTCCAACTCCATTTCCTCTCAATCTGTGAGTGTGAAGAGACAGATTTTAAGTTGCAATCCCAAAATCGGGGAAACATCATCAAGCCAAAGGCTTTGTAACTCAGATGAGGAGAGTCAGCTTATGTCTTACAATTGTGTTTTAGGAAAGACGGGTAATAAAGCAACACCTTCCCCCTACTCTGGGTCTCACAAAAGCCAGACATCCTTCTTTCCTCACAGCTCACAAAGCCTTGATCTGGAAGGTAAGTCTATACATCCTACAAATAAAGTCTGCTAAGCTTCATCTCTTCATCCAAGACAAAAAGAAACATTTACATTATTTCTGTGTAGAATAGCACAGCACAATTACTCACTGCTTTTATTCATTTGGAAATGTTGCTCAACCTGACAAACGAAACAGAAGTCTGGCATAATTTTCCATGGCTTGTAAACACCAATTTATATATAAACAACAACAGCCAAATGTAAATAGACAATCAGCACAGCAAGGAGTTTGAAAAGATCGATTTGCAAAACATGACAGATTTTCTTCTTCCAGCTTTCTTCTCACTCTTGGTTATCAAAGACCAGCACACACCAGTACCTAAGGCAGACCTGTTTGAACATGTTCTACTGCCTTTTGTACAAGTTTAAAAGAATGGATCCTCACGCAAAGCATTCCAAATTGAGAAACAAATTTGAAAAAAATTGCTACAATACATTGACTGATTTCTTGCCAAGACAGCGATGGAGAAGCTTCTTGATCCATTCTTGCACTGAGAAAATGAGAGGGGGAAATATGCACCTCTGTAATTAAAAATTCAAACCAGAGCATTTCTTGCGTGCTCAGTTTGCTCAAGGGAGAAAGAAGTACCTTTGCTCTGCTTTTACTCCTCGATGTCAACAAAGTACTCCAGAGCTGAAGGAGTATTAATTTTTCTTCTCAGCACAAAGATGCTGCTGACATACCAGGACTTAGCCATAATTTAACACATTAAAATGAAGGCGAAAAAGGACAGTATTGGGTTTTAATAACAGATAAATGGCACAACTATAAAATTATTCTTCTTCCTGCAACAAAAGAAAGCACTGTAGCCAGCAGGTGAGCAAGAGAACACTACAGGGTGTGGTGAAGATACTATTAAATTAACTGTGAAGCCAAAAACTCTGTGTGTGTGCGCGTGTGGGTATGAAATATCTGGCTATTTCAAACCATAGGAGCATGACAGCTGTGAAAAAGGAGTGCCGCAGGGAATTCTTTTAGAGTTTGGTTTTTTTTTAAAATATGTTTGACATGGAAAATGTTTTAGTACAAATAAAGCAACTGGTATTGAACTTAAAAAGTATACGCGGAGGGGGAGGGAGAAAGAAGAGATTGCTGTGTGGAACAGGGATGAATAATTCATGATATTTAAAGAAAGAATGCCTCCGAAATGTTCTGCAAGGCCGTCCATGCTGATAAGTCGGATGGTTATTTTCCCCCCCATTTAAAGCATCATTAATTCAACATCTTTGTGGTTTTTTTTAAAAAAAACCCTTGTAAGATATTTCTGAAAGAAACATTATTTAACTTAGATTAGGATCTTATTTATTCAGATAATTTTATATAAATATCAAAGAGACGAGTGGAATTATTTAACCATAAAGAGACAGCTTTAGTACTTTAAGAAAATCATCTAGAAGTCTTTTTTGTTGGTTTTTATTTCTTTTAAGAAAAAGAACCCCGGCATCGTTGCACACTAAAATCAACCTCATGGAATGGGGAAAATAAGAGGACATATTTTGACCATTACTCCATAGGACACCAGTACAATATAGTGTTAGTGAATGCATTGTAGCAGAGCTCCATATGCAATCAGAATCCAATTGTTACTGGACTGTGTACAAGCGCACACTGTGCTCAATGGCCTGATGAGGTATTATGGATATGATGCAAAGAGACCTTGTGGATTAGACATGTACAATTTATTAAAAAAGTGAAACAGCCGAACATTTTAACTGAGCTGGATACGATAGAACTTCAGGTGGCAAAAAGAAACAGTTCTGTGGAATCTGGTGACTGCAAAGACTTCAGCTGTTGTTATTTATTTGAGGGGCTTGACAAAAAAAAATCTGGTTCTTGGGATGCCCTGATTATATTCCATTGGATTTCTACATTTTCCCTCATTGCTACATTCTCCTTTCAGCATGGAAGGGTTTGTGTAAAATAGACTGATGATTGTAAAAAATATCTCGGAAACGTACAGCCTGTTAAAATGTAGCTTACAGATAGTACATAACACTGACTTTAAATAAAGTAGCTGGAGCCAAAGTGATATTCCATTAAATCACAGTTACTTATCCATCACTGTATTAATTTTTATATTACAGATTACACTGGTAAATTATTTCAGCCTTCCTTCATTCCTTATGTTGACTAAGAGTCCAAATGGCACCGTGTGTTGCACATCTATGGGAACACCCATGGATCCTATAAGACATCATGTTACAATATTAAATATGGAAATTTTAGTACCTGAATCTTCATGTAACTGAGCATCTGTCTAATCTATCAACTTCACTAGGCCCCCAGATGTAAGAGAAAATTAAAATTGTATTTCAAGCTATATTAAAAGGTGATTTAAGTTTGTTTTCCTCTATGACTACTTTGAAGAAGTTGTCCCAAGACAGCGAACCCCAAAGCAAAACAAGAAACCTCAACCTGTAAGCCAACTTGGTACCTTTCCCAGGAGCCACTTGACACTGAAAAGAAATCATTCTGCATTAAACAGGACTGATATTTCTTGAGTTATAGTAGATTTTATTTATTTTTTTTTAAAGAAACGCATGGTGAAAACAACTTTTTTCCTCTGGGAGCCACTGGGGTTTCCTGGGGTATCTTATCTGTGTGTCTGCGGCTGCAAGGCCCATTTTGTGCCCAGGCTTCCACGCTTGATTTGAACATTTGCTTTTGAAAATGAAAATCACGAGTATCATATTTATATTTTGCCAGTTTGCCTACCAGCTATCTGCTCACATAAAAAAGTTCCAAGGGAGCATGGCAAGTCCGTGCCCAGCGAAGCCTTTTGTTTTTGCAGATGTTTAGGCTTAGAGGAGTGCTGTGGAGCTCAGGCAATCCTAGGGCCTTGTTTGCACTTGTCTGCTGCTATTCTCTGCTCATTGTCTGAACCTGCACGCATTGTTCTCCCGACAGGTGATAACTACCCTGTGCAGTTCATTCCATCAACAATGGCAGCTGCTGCTGCTTCTGGACTCAGCCCTTTACAGCTCCAGGTATGTGCCAGAACAAAAAAATGTGGGATCAAAGCCAACATTTTAGGGGAAAACTGCTAACCAGCTGTATGCTAAATAATAGCCTGAATGTTAAATAATTTTTGAGCACAGCCCAAGAGGATTAACACCTTATGTACTTACAGTACAGCAACGTGCAGCCAACCTTGACACTGTGAGTGAAAGACATTCTTCTGTGTTTTTTATATTGGCAGTTAATGGTATTTTTTTATTTATATGAACAGTTGATGGGAGATGAGTTCAAAGATCTTTTTGTACTTTATTTTCATGTGGTCTCTCCTCTGTAGCTGCAATGTACTATCTGTAATTGGAGCAGTCAGTGTATCCAAACAAAAGTGTGTTTTTGGTTTTTTTTTTTTTTTTTTTTTCTTTTTTTCCAGACAGTGTGGTGCTGACAATACAATAAATTGCAAACTCTTTTAGCTTGTGTATTTAGGTAATCTCAACCTTTCTGTGCATTAAGCTGGTCAGATGCCAAGCATGGTTAAGGGACTTAGTTTGGCCATTTATTTACTTTTGGCACATACAGAATGAAAGGTTGTGAAGGTAAGATTTATGTGCCATATTATTAGCTAGCTTCTTGTGGCAAGAAGTTTTTAATTTCAGAAGAAAAGACACAACAATGTCATAAATAATGAAGAAACAGTCAAAAGCTTTCAGAGTTAAAATGTGTGGAAAGAAAGTGACAGTGAACATGAGAGGAAAGGCCATTAAAGATGCATGTAACTATTTGCAAGTAAACCTTTGAAACCTCTATTTGAGTTAGGTTAGAGTCGGGTTGAGAAGCAAAGTAGGAATAAATTGTGCCTAGAGTAGCAAAGTATTGCCATGCTAATATCCAAATATCTACTTTGCTTGCCTTTCTGTGATTATATTTTTTTCCAGAGGGACCAAAGCAAATTAAAACTCTTTTCCTCTTTACTCTGTGATGATATTCTTGACAAATTAACTTAGGATAAGCAAGAATGGGACCAGAACTTGCTGTTCACTGGTGGTTCAGAGCTGACAAGAAAGACCCCTTGAGCTTAGGTCTGACCTAGCCTATAATCAGAATTTGAAAAGACAACACCCTGACTCTGCAGGCAAAGATCTCTGCAAAATAGTTTTGGGTCATGATAATGTGATGTTACAACTCTGCCTTGGACAGCATTGAAACCAAAGGGAAGCTTCTCAAAAGGAAAAATAGCAGATATCCTTTGAAAGTCGGTATTTGACTATTATCGAAGTGAAAGTCTCATTAGGTTTAGTTGAGAAAATACTGCAGAAATCAGCTTTGTGAACAGAGAGACTATTTTTGCTGCCTTTGAAATGCACTAAAACAAATAGTGAGCCTACACAAGACTGCAAGGCAGGAAAGGATGAAAACTGTTCAACTGTCAAAGAAACAGGATCTAAACTACAGACATTCCTGCTGCTTTCCTTTTACGTGATCCATTTGTAACTTGACCCACATTTTTGCACATCAGATTTGATCTGAACCTACAGCAATAATGCATTTTCATTAATTTGCAGAAATGATAGACTGAGTTGTTAAACATGATGAGAACAATTAGAGAGAAAACAACCAGCAAAAATGTGGTGCTAGTAAATTCAGAAACATTCAGGCTTGAGGGGTCTGAATTTCCATTTAGATATATTTGCTGTAAAAGCTTTCTTTGTTTGTTTCCCCTCCTTTCTATTTTGTTTGAATTTTATCTCTATGGGATTTCAAAACCTTTAATGTTTCCTAGTTATAAGAGCTTAAATAACAGGGCACTTAACCTTCAAATGATACCTGCTCATCAGATTGTCAAACTGGTTGAATTAAATTTTATTTGCTCCTACTATTAATATTTCCTTTGTGTCAATTCTCTGTGTTCCCTAAATGTGCCCTCATTTGGGTGTGTTTGTTGGAGGGAATTTGTTGTTATACCTGATGCGTCATGAAGACTGTTAGGGGTGTAGCATTTCAGCTCATTTTTCCATCTTTACTTCCCTTCCCCCTTCTTTCTCTGTTCTGCTTCTTTTCGTCCATGCACCCCACCCACTTATTTATTTACACGAACACTGTGACCATGGTATCTGAGTATTTCCCAAGTGCTTAAAAATACTGATCACAAAACTAATCTCCGTTCCTTTCAGCCAGTGGGAGAAATAGCTAATTCATTTGCAGGTTTGGTTTTGTTTCTACATGTGAGTGTGCGTGTAATATCCATGTTTGGAGAACTTGGGGAGGGAAAGCTATGTCAAGTAAAAGAGTTTTGCAGGTTTGGTTTTTTTCCTTTGGATGATCATGCTCCAGGTAGGAGGTAGCAGCAAATTTGTGTTCTCATCTTCCTGTGTGTTAGGGCAACTTCTGTGTGAGCTCTGAATCTCGTAGCACAGAGAGCCATTTACTGACAGGTACGTTATGTAACGACAGCAATTATTCCACAGAGGATCTTCCTCCAGTGGGCAATTTCTAGCTGGTGCTTTGCCTGTCTTATTCAAGCTATTAGCACATTGTTATCAAAATGTACTTTCTCTGAATTCTATATTTGTGTTCACCGGTGGATTATGTATCTCTGTGAGTTAAAAAAACCCAACTTTATTGAAGTCATATACAGGAGTTTCTCAAGTAACTAGTTTGACTTTTATAGGTGTTGCATTAAAAAAAAAGAAGGAAAAAAAAAATTCTCCTTCAGCAACAGACCAGTTCGACCTATCTCCTCTTTAGATTTTTGATCACATTGATCAGCTCATGGTAAATACCATTAATACTCAGTTGTAGCTTTGAGTATCCTGAAGTAAAACAGTAACTACCATGCTTTTATGCCAGTGCATGCTCCTGAATTGGTGGCTTGCACTGCTCTGGGTTGATACCAGATAGCTTCCTTTGATCTCATTAAAGTGTCATTGATGATGCTGTTGACAAAAAGACTTAAAACTCTGTGTTCCATACTTCCCACTGACATCTCAGCCCCATCTTTCCTCAACAAATCAGCCAAAGATGTAAATAGTACGTGTGGTAGGACCAAGCCTTGTTAGGACTCTTGGCATGAGAGGGGATCTTGCTGATGAGGGAACCATTCTCTAGGTGCAGTCTAATCAGAAAAAACAAGCTATTTCAGTTCACCTCAAATAACCGTGAGTGAATAGTTTGAAGATGTATTACCGAACACACCTGTGGCCTAGTGGTGTGTGAAACAGTTCTGATACCTGTGTGTAACAAAAGTGTGCTGCTTTAATTAATCAGTGTGAGCTGCAAAACCTGTTAATTATTTTCCTTTTGCTCCTCTTCGCATACACCTTCTCTGGAGTTTCTCCCCTTTCCCATTTCCCTGAACTTTTTCCCAAGTTGTCAAATATTTGCACTGGTATTGACTGGTTCTAGAGATATGTGGACTTTACTGTGAAAAAGGTGTTTCCAGCTCTCATGCTGCTGGTTACTGGGAAGTCCCTGTGGTGGCAGAGGAGGCACCTTAATGTCCTTAATTTCAAACAAAGAATATTACTACATGCCGTTTACTGTTTAAAAAAAGAAACCCCTGCCTTCATTCTTACATATTTCCACAAAACTGTCTAAGAGATAAATAAGGAAGTGTTGCAACTCTCTCAACCACGACTGATAAACTGTTGATAGAAATGGAAGCGCTACAATGATGCTAGCTGGAGTTATTCCTAAACAAAGTGAGCTCTAGGAAAAAAAAGCAAAACAAAAAAGCTTTCGTTCATAACTCTTTCCCCAAACTATTTGTGTAATTTGTCCTTCAGAATTTATCGCTTATAACACTAATGAACCTTGGCGAGTCTTAACTATAGTTGCAGCTGTGTTCATGAAACCTGAAGTTTTTATAATCCAGTTAAAAAAGAGAGAAAATTTTAACTAAACACATATTTGTCTATTTCTTTTCTGCCCTGCCATCTTATCCCGCTCCTCCATACTCTCTTCTAATTGCAGACAAAGTAAATGACCTTTTTTAATACTGCTGGGTGCAGATCCAGTGTACTGCTGAAGCATTGCATAGCCTGCCTCAGGGGCACAATATTAGTACAGGGAAGGCCAAAGAATGCTATTTTTAGTTGAACAGTTCAGCAGATGGAGGCATGAATACTCATATATCTGAAGGTTGAGGGGTTTGAACCATTAATTTTGATAATGTATTTAACCCTGGGAACAATCAGAAACTGTAACTCCAAGGTTACAAAGCTTCTGACCTTTAGAGAACAGAGGGCACTTGGTACAGTAAACAATATATTACATTTCTACTTATTCCGATTCTCTCACACGTATAAATTTCAGGACATAGTTGACATTTGCTTTCCTCAGCTATTTTAGTGCTGGTCCTCAAAGTAAGTCACGAAGAATGTGCAGGAAAGAGGCCAATGTAATGCGACAGTCATGTAAATATGGCCTTTAAATAGCTAAGTTGTTAAATGTGGCCCTTTATGAAGAAATATTATTCTCACGAACCAGAATCTGGGCGAGTTATTATTTCAATGAAAAAGTTGTTTTAGAGGATGGAGCTCTTAGGGAGTCTCCCCTATATGTTGTAACCTCAGTGCGATTTTTTTCAGCGGGGCTAACGTGATCTGATAGTGAGAGCGCACACTGGAGGTGATTTGGTCCCACTCTGGTAGCCCATCATGCAAAGTGATGTACCTGCCTTATGTCTTACTAAATGATGCATGCTCCTCTTCAACAAATATAGCAGTTAAATATCACGCAGCTTAAGTATTTCTAATTAAAATATCTCCATGTGTCAGCATATTGGTAATGTATTATTTTAATCCATTTATTTTGTTTATGAAACAGTGACATATGTTTAGATTGTGAAATATATGAGCCTTAAAAATCACTTTATTGAAGAAAATTAATTTCTACAATGCTGTCTCAGTAATGTGTTCACTCACCCAGTCAGTCACTGGCAGGGCTGCCAGTCTTAATGTTGGTTAGACACAGTTTAACAGTTTTATCTGACATAACACTCTTGGATGTAGGCAATAATAATTTTTTCAAATGCAAAGACCATGGGGTTTTCTATTTTCTTTCTTTCTTGTTTATTTTTTTTTTTTTCCTGACACTGCAAAGAATGGGGATTGGGTAAATGTGAAGAGAGATTTGGTGAGACAAATCAAAATTAAAAACAGCTAGTTACCTTTTCAAAGTTAGACACTGTAATTTGTTTGTCAGCGGGTAGATGTTTGGGTCAGCACTGTGAGTGAGTGACTGTCAGCGGGAATTCCTACAAGACAAGTAATTTCCCTCAATGTATTACTGACAGATTGCTCACTTCTTCGAATCACTAGAGAAAACAAACTTAATATTGTTACAGGCAGAGTTTCTGTCTTCATTAGCCTTATAGGATGATTTTATCTAGCATTCAAAGACTACTGAGCTCTAGGTGGACATATTTTAACAGAATGTTCCTTATTATGATACAGTGAATAGTGGTCTAAATTAAGGGGATGGTGTGTGCAAATTTCAGCATATGGAAGTAGTAAATTACATATTTTTGTCCTTTTCTCATGTAGAAATTTAGGTCGTAGCAGAGAAAGGAGAGAGGTCAAAAGAAGATTTTATTAAGGCTCTGAGAGACCAAGCACGCCCTTTAATGGAAATAAAATTAAAAATATGCCAACCTTGCAATACTCAGGAAAATTTAATTAAAATCAATGAAATAGTAATACTTGTGCCTTTCCCTACTTGAATGTTTATGTCTCTGTATGTAATATCTGTGTTATCAAGTTGAATTATATCAGTGGCAGTATCAATGAAAATGATGTCATGGAGTCAATATTTTACCATATGACCTCCTTTATTTGCAGAATTTCTTAGTACTCCATCCTTCTTCTCATCTTCAGCCCTGAATTATCTGGCAAAGTGATTTTCATCAGGGAAGGACAGCCCATCAAAATTGAGACTTTTTGCAGTAAAATATCACTTTTGATGAAATTTTGCCCAGGAGGAGTTTCCTAGCTCCCCCAGTAATGTCACAGGGAGAAGGGGTCTCCCTATTCTCTTCAAGTGAGTAAAAATAGACGAACAAACAGAGCCATTAGCTAGAGCAATCAGCCTGGAGCAGCAGCATTGCAGCTGCAAGAGCCTTTTCTCACCCATTTCATGCCCTGCACCTCCAATAACTGCTTTAAACAGCATGGCTTTGTTACACTCCATGCTTACTAGGCACATTATTGAATAAAAAATTTATAGCAATGTTTAAGAAAGAGGCTGTTTCTATAGTCTGCAGCAGTTCTAGTGCCTGTCTTGGTGGTGGCAAAGCCAAGTCCATTCCTGGGCTGGTGTTTCCCTCACGGCACCAGACTGTCACCCAGCCTGGCACGGGTCTCCTTCTGGTCCCTTCAGATGCCCAACCCCTCCTCCACCTTGGGAAGTGCTCCTGTCCTGCTCCTGCTCTCCTCTCCCAAGAGCGAAGGCTTTTCAGTCTGGCAGCTAGGGATCGGGCTCCTGGCACCATCTTTTGCACCCTCAGATCTCACCAAGCAGGACAGCTGCCTTCCAGGCCCATATGCTGTTCCCGGGAGAATTTACCATTGAGATCATCAGTGGCACAGACATCAACTGATTTATCAGGAAACTTGTATGTTTAAAAGGATCTCATCCTTATAGCCTGGATTGCAGGAGGTTTCCTGCATCTCTTCAGTCTATATCAAGGCAGAAACTGGAGCCCAAGTGACTGGAAGAGGCTGAGCCCCCAGCGTCAACAAGACGCTCTTGCTGCCTTAACCACTGGCTGCCCCTCACTGAAAGCCCAGGCTCTATTTTAAAATCATTGTGCTTTGCAAAGCTGCCTCCCTGGGGTATGTATTCACTCAGAAGCCAGAAAGAAGCAAATAAGTTACGGCTGCATTTACTGACAGAGCACCAGAGGCACCAGTACTACAGAGTGCCATCAGGGGATGAGCACGTTTTTTTAAAGCTCTTTTAAAACTGTGGCATTCCTTTGGGGACCAGGCTGACTGTGAGGCATACTCTGAGCTGGCAGTTGGACTCCTTCAAGCTTTCTAGAAATGTATATGGTATGTGCCTTACAGGAATTAGCTGCAAGTGAATATGTTTCTGGAATTTTATTATACTTCTGATAACCATAGAGCAAGCTGCTTAATTTGGCTACAAATTACAAACATGAAGGATTTTTTCCTGTGAAGGTGTTAACGTGTTTGGTCGTTTAGGAACTAAGCAGGAAACAGATTAAAGGCAAAAATGTCTTTTAAGTTAGGTCTATGCACGAAGCAAAATAATACATGCCAGCATTATCATTCCTTCCTGACTAATTGCTACAGAAAAAGTAAACGTAATAACTCACCTTTCATCTCAATTAAAAGTTCTAAGAACAAGGTTAGATTAGAGCTTCTAGGAGTAAACTAACAAACACATATGTGCTCAAGGAAAGCAGAAGAATTCTCATAAAGATGCATGGACTGGAAAGCTGTCGTCACCGGCCTCATTTTGGAGGGTCTTTGTCTAGAAGAACACATGCCCTCCCACTGACCCAGTTCAGAAAAAGAGGGAAATTCATAGAAAATGAGCTAAAACTCCTCAAATCCGTGTGTAGATATTGCTATCACCGAGGTGAAGAGGCTTTACGGATGGTAGGAAACACGGTATGGCCTTCAGCACCCTGCTTGTCGAAAAACACATTTGGTCTGTGATGTTTTTAGAATCCATATGATTGAGAAACTAGAAAAGTGTCCTGACTAGAAAGTATTGGATTCATCTGTCTGTTCTTAAGACTCAGCATGAAGGCTACATATGGCTGGAGGCACACCAGAAGGTTTGCATGTCAGCCCTGAAAAAGAGACTGGAGGGAGGAACATCTTAAGAAAACACATCATGCTTAAATTTCAGTGTTAAGGAATTATTTGAGACTTAAAGGAATCCTTCACAAAATCTAACGAAGTCAACATAACAGGGCGTGTATTTTGGTGTTGGGCATGAATTCTAGCAAAGCATGAAAACCAATGAAAAAGTATCTCAGGTGTAGGAATAGTGAGAGTGTGCTGTCAGGTCCACTGGCATTTTTGGAAGTGAAGTGAGAAATCGAAGAGGCAAAGTCCTTTCAACGAAGTTGAATAACTTGTCCTGTACTCTAGACACACAGCAAGTCACCAGATTTAACCAGTTTACAGTGTTATTTAATAACATTTCTGTGAACTATCCAGGGTAATTCCTCCAGTGCAGGCCATCTCTTCTGCTGCTGTCTTCAACACCTAGGGGAGGGTTGTTCAGGCCTCATAACCTGTTTAACCCAGTCCCAGCACTGCTGCTGAAGTATCATCACACCTGCTGCTGCTCAGAAAGCACAGCAATCTTACTCTTCCCATTTACTGGTGTAAAATACATCAGCTTCCAATGAATTTATAATAATAAGTTCCCAGTTACCTGGTTTTGAGGTGCAAATGTGATTTTTTTTTTTCATAGATGTAATTTTTATAAGCCCATTTGAATATTTTTTGCATAATTTTGTGTGTACTTCCTATAGGAAATTATTTAATTTTCCTTGAAGCTGCATGAAAGTTCAAAATATACAGTAAAAGATCAGTGTGAGCGATCTGCTAAGCAACCTGTAAAGCACAATTATTTCTAATGCTTTAAAATACCTATAAGCTGGGCTTGTTTTCTGCTTCACAAAGAAAACATTTCACTGTTTTCTGCATTTAAATATACATTTTAACTATGTTGACTTATCGGGTAACGCAGCAGGCTGAACAGGGACAAACCATTTTTAATGGTATGTTAATTGAATGGGATGCTAGAGATGCACCTGAGTGACTTTTTTCCCCAGATGTGCCCCAGCTGACTGATAAAGCTTCTCCTGATCAGTAGAGCCAGTATATATTTATTATATCCCCGTCTTCTGTCCATTTTTGCCAGTGAAAATTGAAGAATGGCTGCGAGCTACCACATGAACTGCGTCTCTTAGAAAAGTAAGAAAACATTGCAGTTTCAAATCCCAAGCAGCACTTTCAAATACTCAGCTCTTAAATGCAGAGTTGCCTCTGCATCTTCTCACAAGATGGGGATTCAGATGTGGGAATTGAGAGAGGTCGTTTAAATGGGATTCTTCCTCTTACCTGCCTTGCACCCGTTTACTGCGGCAATGGTGTCTCGTTGTTCTGTCATGGGAGCACGCAGGAATTTCATTGTAGATCTTTTGCCTCTCAGTGTGCTCAGCAGCGGTAAGGGAGGGTTCAGTTTTCTCGTTCTGTGTTTGTACAGTTCTGCTCAGGAAATACTGCAGTTGTCACGTTAGACAATTTCTCCATCCAGGTGGTCAGAGGGTGAACCAGCCTATGCCAGATTTTATGAAATACATCTAGAGAAGATTTATCGTCACTTTTTCTCCCCGCATTGTGTCCTGGTTTCCATTTTTCTTGCTTATGCCTCAGTTTTCCTGTGTGCCACCAGGCTGACAGACGCAGAAGGTGCACGCTAGAAGCAGCAATTGCACAACCATCTCCTGTAGGATTAGGAGAATAATTCTGTTTTCAGACCCCTTCAGCAAAGATTGTCTGCATTACTGGCAGTCGTACCAGTGACATGGACATGGGCTCACTAGGAAACTCATTCACCAACTCATTTCACACAGCTCAACAAGCAGTTGCTCATAATTGCTTGTAATCCTGCTGACATGAGACTGAATGAAACTCCTGACTTTTCTCACAAAGCCCAACTATGTGTTAACGATTTTAAAAAGAAATATCTGAAATTCTGAAATGCAAAATTTGATAAGCTTTGATAGCTATCATCCCTTCAGCAAACTTACTGTAATTAATTGCTTTTCAATCATATAATTTTTTCCCCTTATCATGGGGTTCCTCCTTCTTTTTACTCTAGCTTTAGTGCAGAAGATATTTCTATAGATAAAGTGAATGAAGCTATCATAATTTATGAGGTAGCTCCTTTTCATATAGACCTCTCACATTTATTGTTAAAAATACTTCATATTAGCAGTAAGGAATAAAACCCAGATTTTTTGGAAGAGCTTCTGAAAGAATACCAAAAAACATTTCAAATTCTTTTAATGAATAATCTGATTTACAGTGTCACCAGAGAAGGTAATACTAGGATAACATAAAGTGAATGAAAAAACCTGCACTCTGATGCAACCATCTGGTTATATTTTCATATTTTTCTGATAGATCTGGTTATATTTTTACTTTAAATAAGTACTGTTTATTCACTTTCTCTGGATATAAGAGAAGGAGTTTAAAACACCAGAGCCTTTGTTTGCAGGTATCTTTGGAGCCATGCTGCCTGGTCCTTGCTTGCTTTCCTAGGTGAGCTCATTAGTCTGCTAACTTTACTGCCATCCACAATTTTTATAAGATAGAATTTATGCTATGAAAATGCCAATAGCAAATTCTAATAGTAGCGAGCATAGAAAAATCACATACAGATTTATCTTTAACATTTCGCATTTTTCTTGGAAAACAACATCCACTGGAAACTTGAAATTACTTTTTCGAGCAAATGCAGTTGTCTTTTGCTGTGGCTGGCTTTCTACCAAAGGTGCTTAAGCAGACTGCCCCAGTTATTTCGTAAAAGAATAAAAAAATGTTGAAGACCTTTTGCAAATTTTCAAGCTGTGTAGTACAATATATAATCTGGGAGAACCACAAGGATAAGGCCCTTGTGTTCTTTCCCGTGCGTGGTGAATAACAGGAGAATTGTGATCAAAAAGTAGCATATCAGTCATCTGACAGCATTAAATGAAGGAATGCAAATCTCTGTGCTTAAGAGAAAGGTTTTACTGACATTTTTGCTGTCCTCCTGCAGAGGCAATGACTACAGATATTTCGTGAAGTATTTTTTTGGTGTATATTTACAATATCTTATTAGAATAGAGATTTTGTTAATGCTCCATTTTCTCTTTACTCGGAACACCTGATGGTTGGATTCAGACGTACCTGGCTCAGGCGCTGCAGTACTGCAGCAGCAGTGGAGCCGTTGCAGGAGGAGCACAGGGAAAACGGTGACTTGTTCAGGTGCACTGAGGCTGGGAGTGTTTAAATGGAAGGTCTGAGGGATGATTCCTGGGTGCAGGTGCTCACCCTGTGCCGAGGTGGGAGACAGGAGTGTCCGGTGCCTCCTGAGGTGAGCCGTGTCCCCGGGCTGGCCAGGGAAAAAGGTGAGCTGCGAGGTTGCGCTGTGAGAGCGCTCCTGCTCCGCGAGTGCAGAGCAAGACTCCTGCTTTAACAGCCTCTCATTAGGTCCTCTTCTTGAGGAAAAATACAGCAGGGAAAAAAGAGGCACTCTCAGTTTGGGCTTTGATCTCGCTTTCATAAACAACTCAAAGAATTTGCATGGGAGCAGGCAACTCTTCCATTATTGTCGCTAGTGAAAATACAAGAGAATAGATACACAAAGTGGAAGAGATGAGAACAGTTAGCACTCCTTTATTCCTTGTCAGAACTTAATCTAGATCAACTAAAATGTTTGCTGTTTTTGTCATGCCTCAAGATAAAATGTCAATGTTTACATACTCCTTTCTTTTAGACAAAAGATGCTTATTGTTTTTGAGCTCCTGAGTTACTATCTATAGGAAATTATAAATATGTAGGAGATACCTAAGTTTGTCTCATTTTTAAGTCGTGATTTTGGCTGATTTTTTAGTTTTTTCTTTTTGTTGTTTTTTTTTTTTTTTTTTTTTTTTTTTTTTTTTTTTTTTTTTTTGTGTGTTTTGTTTTGTTTTCTTTCATAAAAAGCATTTGCTATAACCACAACAAGCACTTTGTGTTACGGGCTTCTGTACTTTTCCTTATTTTGTCCTTTTCTTACACCAGAAAGAATTAAACCAGAGTGAAGTTAGTAAGATGAGAAGCTAATGTGTTATGGGCTGCTTCCCCACGAGGAGGAGAAATGCGAAGCGTGTGCTCTCTAGGAAGTGGCTTTTGTTTTTTCTTTTTTTCTCTTTTAATTATCACTTTGTCCTTCCGATATGTGTTCGATACAGAGTTTTTCAGTGATATGTACAGGGAGGAACTGCAGCATTTCGCTCCCACCCTCCCTCCATCCCCTCCTCTGCGCGGCAGCCTCCGTGCTGCCAGCAGGTTGTACGCCAGCAGATGAAACAGATGTTTAGGCCATACTGGAATGGAGCGGCATGCTGCATCAGGACCTGGATATTCCTCCTGACATCTGGATGCTGCTGGGCTGGGAAGCCTGCCTCAGGCTGGGAGGCTGCAGGAGCCTTGTGGCAGTAAACATAGGGTCCTTGCTGCTCTTTAAGCGATTAGTGCACTGGAGCAGCAATAATGCTGAATTATCGCTTGGTTGCGTTCTTCTAAGGAATCTTGGGACAAAGGGATAGTCAAGGAGGAGTATTTACAGTAAAGTCATGTTCAGAAAGACAAGACTAATTGCCATGTGTTAAAAAGCCTGCTTTCAGCTTGAAATTTCAACGTAAAATTGTTATGAATACTTTAGGAAACTTTTTACAAAGCAGCAAACAAATAGCTTGCTCAAAAGCCTCCCTTTTTAATTTAAAATCACTAAGATGAAAAAACAACAATTTCAGCTACTTTCCAATTTCGTGCTCTAGTCAAATGCTAGGGAACAGACAACAAAATGTGACTGAATACATGAAATTGTAGGTAAACTAATGTTCATGCCTACTAGAGACAAAAATGTGAACTTCTAATAGCTGCAGGGAAGAATATTAGGTATGGAAGCTGTCTGACTTATGCATTGGCTCTTTATAGTTTCACTTTATCAAGTTGAAAATTCTGCTGTATGTGCTGCTACAGCCTAAATTGTCTGCTGCAGCACTTTCCTTTATGATGCGTGTTATTTAAACACAATAGACATGGTATATTGCATGGAAATAGGTGTTTAGTGATTACTGGCTGTTGGATAAAATAGCATTTAGCGTGGTTTTCCCCCTCCCCACAACCAATAAATTTTTATTGTTAAGACCAATGTGTTTAGACAAGGGCCATCCCAAACTGAATACAGCTTTTCGGAGAGCATGAGATAATATTTTGAAGAAGACCAGTTTGTTGCTCTCATTTAACCTCCAGTATTCTGAAGGGGTTGTAGTTAATTAACACTGGCTAAAGACCTGACCTAAGAGGCAACCAAAAGTGATTGAACTGCATTTTCAGGTCCAGGCTGTAATCTGTTGGGAAAGGAATAATAATAATAATAATAATAAAAAAAATTAGAAAGCACCATTTACTGAAATTCTTTCTAACTAAGCTGTATTTCAATGGGCCATTTAATGCTCAGATGGACAAAGGTATTACTTCAGTCATTGAATTGTATCAAACCCTTTCTCAGAGGCCCAGTTTAAAAACTCTACAGGAAAAGTGGCTTAGCATCATATTCTCAGAAGACCAACACTCAGTCTGTTTGGAAAGGGGGGGAAAAAAAAAAAGAGTGAAATGAGGTGTGACACGGCCGCCAAGTCAGTGAGGATTTTTGCCTCTCCTTCCAGTCAGAGACTTCACCAGGGAATTGTTCTTCAGAAAGTAAGAGCTCCATATTGACACAGAAGGCCTTAGATTTTGTATATGTATTTTAATTTTTTTTTGTTTGTTTTGTTTGCTTATTTGTGTGTTTTGGTAGCTGTTACTCTGATTCCCCAGCCAGCTTTGGGACAACCCTTTGTTCTTTTCTGATGTGGAAGAAATATAGTTTTCTCTCTAGGGGACTGAGGATCAGTACCTATACTTTACAGGGTTAGATTTTTGACTAAGTGACATTGGAAAAAATTGGAAGTCTCATTTAAATATCACCCATTCTGACCCTGTCTGCTAGTCACTTTCTTTCAATAGACCCAATATTACAAATATTCTGTGGTGATATAAGATGTCTAATATACTGTCTGAACTTTAGTTGTATAAAAAATTCGGGATATATTTTTAAATTAATGTTTTTTTTGCAGACAGTAAACTTTTGTTCTGCTGTTTTCATGCTTTCTCATGAAAAACTCCCAGCAGCTTCATAGCATGATGGGGTGACATTTTATCTTGAAAACTTGTCAAGGTGCTGTAAGACTAATAAACCATCAGCTTTACTTCCTAAGGGGAAACAAACACAATATTACAGAGACAACTGCCAGGTGCCAAATTATGTACATTGCCTTAGCCATTTACAGTGATTGATAATTTATTTGAACTCTAAGCATTCTTTCTTGGCATTGTCCACAGCTTTACAGTAAATAGGTTGTGAACAGGCAGTTGCTGAGAGATTCTATTTAATTGTCATGATTCAATGAAATCAAAGCCATTTGATTTCTGAGGGCCATGATCTGAGGAATGATGCCTACACGAGAGTTGCTGCATTCAGGCAGCAAAGCAGAGAGAGCTGTTTTGATGGCCATTCCTAATTCATTGTGTCAAAGCAGGATGAGGTCAGAAGAACAAGAAATACAGTTTGCAAATGAAACAGAAGTGGTCTTAAGAGCACCTTAATGCACATGTGCCTGAAGGCAAGTTAGTTCTTTATTGCAGTGGTGCATGTATTTTAAGTCTGTAGCATTTCTTCAGTTTTAAATGACTGCAGCCGAGAGAGGCTTTGGGGTTGGGTGTCTGTGCTGTCAGGCCATGATGAGAAAAACGTGGGGATAGGAAAAAGTGAGTAAGGCTCTAAACACAGATCTTGGTGCAGGTGTCTTCTCATTCCACATTCTTTCATTGTGGTTTTGGGTGGTTTTTTGTTTGGGTGGGTTCGTTGTTTTTGTTTTTGTGGGGATTTTTTGTTGTTGTTTTCTTTTTTTTTTTGTTTGTTTGTTTTTTACCCCCAGAACATCAGCATCACCCTTGGGGATGAAAATTATTTTCTGTAATCCCTTTATTTTAGGAAAGGCAATGTTAATAACTTTTAACAAAAAACTAGTAAAATGGCAATTCTGCCATCAGTTTCCATTTCCCTTTACATTATAAATTTAAGCAGATATTTTATAGCTGACAATACCTATTCAGGCTCCCCCCACAATATGATGAATAAACCCAAAGTTAAAATAATAGTGCAGGAACCACAGCATGCAGGAATAGGTCATGGACAAAAAGATCTATCATTCCTTCAGAACACATGCCAATGTGGTTTGTTAGTCCATTCATATTTTGAGCGGGACCTATTGTATGTGCTGTGGGACTCCTCTGTGAAGTAAGGAAAATTTTCTTCAAAACATGAAGCGAGAAATGAAAAACTATGAAGAATAGATATGTTTTTGCTAATAATTTTCCTCAGAAGAATTCTGGGTCTTTGTCTCTGACTTATTATACAGATCCTCTTAACATCTGTCCAGCAGACTGCGGACTTTATTAACAGACAAGAGACCCACCAGATTTAGAGCTTGCTGGGTGCGTCTTCATCTTCACAGCTGTGGATTAACTCAGACTTTCCAGAAGAGGACAACCATATGGGATAATTGGTGTCATTGGGTAGCTAAAAAAAATATGAAGAAACAAATGTCGTCCAAACACAATCCACTGTTTTTACAGCCACAATTACTAGTCTGTTTAAGAAATAAGAAAGGCAGCATTACACTAAAAAAAGAAAATCTATTCATATCTGTGTGGGAACCTAATCAGGCTCTTGTTTCCAATGACGATGGCTCCACAGTCGCACCAGGTCTGCAACAAGAATGCTCCTTTTGTGCGCCGATAATGTGGAAGCGATAAAATTTCCTATAAGAGACATATGTGTTTACATCATGAGATGTGTTATTTGACAAAACGCTTTGTTCTCTGCATATTTTCCACGCAGAGTTTCATGCTGGGTTGTTTTGCTGGAAAGCTTTGATTAGCTAGAATTAGTTGCTGAAGTAAAATAGACACTTTTGTTTTATGAGTCCTCTTGCTGAGCTGTAAATTATAGTAAAACATATAAGGAGTGACAGAAAGAAGTGCTGATTTGAACCTCTGACCCATGATCGGCATAAAAACATAAGATAACTCTTTCAAAGGACTACTGAGAGCCATAAATATTCCATGGTCCACTTAAAGTTAGGCCCTTTTAACAAAATAAAGCTGTTATTTTGCAGTACTACAACAATACGTGCCGCAGTATCTGAAATGTGGAGAGATTCTTTTATTTTCGACATGGGCTGGCCATTAGCCACAGCAGGGCAGCAGAAGAGATGAGAGTGATTTTTCTTTTTCTGAACCAGCACAATGAATTTGTGGTCCGTGAAAGGAGTTGGGACCGGCAGACACTCAGTGGTGAAATTAGGTAACTGTAACTTTGCTGCTTGAGGGTGAAGCAATACAGGAATCTCCTTCTAAGGAGACAGGAACTGAGGGGAATTTAGGGCCCCGTAAAAATTTCCCTTGGCATTATATATAACAGCAACTGACAGACACTGAAATCACTGGTGTTAATAGTTAAAAAAACCACCAAACGACAAGCTAAACAAAAGCTCTGAAGTGAAATAATATTAATAACTGGTAAAATAATTTTTTAGCCAAGAAAGAATTTTTTTCAGTAGATGCACGGATGACTGTAAAGGGAAAACTGAACGCTTCTAACTTCGCCTGTGACTACAAAATGTATTATTTGTATTTTCACAAATACAGTTAGTTTGTTTGCACATATTGGGTTTTAATAAATCGGAGAGCACATTAGTCAGCAAGCGCATAAATAATCACGGCAACAATCTTTGTTATTATGACATTAGTTATGATAATTCATTAGCTGCCTGTTTGTGTTGCACCTTAACGCCTTTTTGCAGAGGTATTTGGTGCATGATGGGAAGATGCAGAGAATGTTCGCACTGTCTAATGCTCAGCAGACTCTGCAGTGGAGTGATCTGTGGGTGTTTAAAATCAGAATATGATGTCCACCACTATGGGTACGCCATGAGAAAACAGGGAAAGAAAAAAGTGATGCTGTTACAACCAAAGTGTGCACATATATTATGACATTTGGATTCTGTAGAAAAAAAGAAGTATTTTCAATAATTATTACTTTTTTTTTTTAAATCAAGCTTCTAAACTAAACACTTCTCTAATTTTTATTCCAATATCATGTAGCTGTGCTTGATCAATGCCCTTTCAGACATACTCGTGTAAAGCCAAGTAAGTCTCTGTTATTTAGCATAAAATTCTGAGTTAAGCTGATGCTGCATAGTTGTTGGTTCTTAAATAGTAAGCTACTATTTATTATCTGTGTGGTGGCACGTGCGAAAATGAGAGGAGAGTCTGGCCCACAGTCATAGAAGGTCTGTAAAACTCACCTTATTTTGGTTTGTTAACCTTTTTCCTTGGAAAAACTGAGAAAATACTACTGAGACATCCAAATTTCATTATCATAAATTTATGAAATATGCTTTTTAACAGGTAACAGAAACAAAAGAAACATGCACTTTTGGCATAAAATATTAAATCTTGAAGGCATCTAGGTTTTTTACAGCAAAAGCTTTGATTTTCCAAGTATTTGATTTTTAAATTCTACTAAATCGTGCTTTCGTGTGTATGTACAATCTTTAAACAATTTTATATTCATCTTTCCATGTATTTCTCCTCCTCCTCCTCTCTTCCCTCCTTTTGTGTGGAGAGGGCTGCTAGGACACAGATGCTGAGCCTTGGAAGGTGTTTTTCTGGTGATGGCATCTGGCTCCTTGGCAGACTCCATGGGCCGTAGCTGCCTTGGAGCTGCCCCTGGGTTTGTCACATGGTTAAGCTGCTGCCGAGTTACTGAGGCAATCTTGTGGTTCTGGATGTCATTTTCTGTTAACCCACCTTTCACTCTAAGCATCTACGCGGGAAGAATCTTAAAACAAAGAGAAAAGGAATCCTATGGGGTTTTTTTTGTTTTGTTTTGGTTTTTTTTTTTTTTTTTTTTATTTTTTTTTTTTTTTTTTAATCTAGCTATCTATCGATCTACACACAAGCCCGTAATCCCATTTCTTACCTTGGTGCCATAGTAGAGCACTCAACCACAGACACTGAACACATTGATGCAAAAGACATGCCAAAACAACAACAACAAGATATTTACGTACAAAAAATGGGAAGGAATGAGTACAATTAACATTATTTTAGAAGAGTTCTTGCATTTAGATTAAGATATGTCTGAAATTTTGGAGCAGGGTATTTATGCTTCTACACTGCTTTCTGAAAAGGTTGCCTTTCCTGATCTGCTGAGGGTTATACCAGTGACACTGGGCTCAGGTCAGCACTTAAACTTTATTTCCATAGTTATTATCTGTGACACCCAAAACATGGGTGTGAACGCTGCTCTGCTCTTCCTCCAAACAGACGAAAAAGCTTTTCCGAACTGAGGCTCTCTTTCCTTTAGTCTGTTTGTCATCCAGTTTATTTCAAACACCACTACACCAATAATTAAAACCAAGCAGTCCAGCTGAAGGTGTGCTTTTCTTGTTTTCAGTAGATTCTTCTCAGAAATCTGTGCTGGAAATAGGAAAGATGTTGCTGGTTTTGGTGAGCTTGTAAAAACCCTTTGTCATCAGATAGTTCTAAGTGTTATTATTGCATGTTATGTACTCGGAAGGAAAATGCTGGTATTATAGCTTTGCAACACTACTTACTAAATATACTATGGAAAAAATAACTGCATTACCTCTTGTAGTGCAGGATTTCAACAGCACTTGCAGTCACTCCTTAGAGTTTTTCATCTTTAGAAACCAAATTACTCATTGTCTAAATAGCTGAACTTTCATCTCTATAAATAAGATATTTCAGCTTTGCACAATTCATTTAAAATGCTGACAAATAAGGATTCTCACTTGATTCTCAGTAGCTTTATTGTTCAGTTTCATTTACTGTAGCAAATGTATTTGTTGAAGATGTAACATAGGACTTCCATTTTTAGTAATGGAAGACTTCAGAATTAATCAGGGTTCATGAGATTTAGCATTTTTTTCCTGAGAGAAGAAAATAAAAGGGTGAAAGTTGCTAGAACAGATTCTTTCTTTCTACTTCAAGCAAGCCACCTTCTACCAAAATTCTTTGTGATGAATCTTGCAAATTCATCCATTGCATTTTATCACACTGGGCCAGCCCTCATCACCCACACTTTGATTATCTGCTACACTGAGTATTGCAACCACTCTTTTTCTTATCTCCATGTTTCATGCATGGCTTTCCTACAGTTTCTTCAGAACTCTGCTGCAAACAATAACATCTGAATTATACCCCCACAGCTGTGACCAAGTGCTCCCTCACCACACAGTCAGTTGAAATGTCTCTAGCCCTTGTCTTTCTGTTCCTGTACATATGAGTGGAACTGGTCCCTGCATTTCCTCCCTGAAATTGTTCATCAAAGGAAGCTGCCTCTCTTCTGTGCCGCAGCTGATCACTTTCTCCGGATTGAAGCATCTTCTCAAAACCAGCTCTTTGCCTAGGGCCTGTCCTTGACAAGGCCCTGGTAGGAGGGTTATGATGTGGGTGTGGCACTTTGGGGACGTGGTTTAGTGGGTGAACGTGGCAGCGCAAGGCCAATGGTTGGGCTTGATGATCTTACAGGTTACTTCAACTCTAGTGATTCTATGGCCCATTATTCTGTTTTCCTCATCGCGTGCCGCTTCCGTAACATTTGATTCTCAAAACTCCTCACTTTTATTCATTCTTTTAGGCACAGACGATGCAGCCTAAGAGATCAGTATGAATATTCCTGCTGCTGCAAAGGAAAAAGGAAAAACATCTGGTGCTTTGCTCTGTTCTTATTTGCTGTGCTCGGTGTCATTTGGTGGAGAATGTGTCCAGGAATGTCACAGACCTATGTGCAAGAGAAAAGTAATAGGGAAAGGGGCTTGAGTTAATGAAAGAGTTTTGATTATTGAAAGCTAGTTGAAAAAAAAAAAAAAAGATGAAAATATGTTGAAACTTGTGAGAGCGATGTGTGGGCCTAGGGCCTTTGTCTTCTGGCAAGGCATGAATGAATACTGGCAGTGATGGCAATTATCCTTCTGTGGCATGAAAATATCTCACAAAGGCATTCTGAAACTTAGATGGCATTAAGAGAGGTTTTAACATTTGGATGGGTCAAGATGGTCTATTTTTAGTTCATAGCCTTTTAGACAAATTCTAGATTGTGGATGATACATTTTATAAGAAAAGTGAAATGGCAATAATTCATCAATTCTGTAGGCGATTTCTGAAGCAGAAAACACCGTCACAACAAGATTATAATTTTTGTTAGTTATTCAATTCTTCTTGACTTGTTATAGTTCTATGCTCTAACAAAGGCTTAGTGTGAACTCTGCTGTTTCCGGGTAAAAAAATCAGTGTGCACTTGTGCTGTTCTGTACCCATGCTGAGTACAGCACTTGCCTACTTTGAAAATTTTTTAAAGTAGATGAACATCATTCAGACTCATAGTAACCCCCAACTTTCATAAATTCCCCTCAGGTTTTTCCTTGATTACAGCTGGAACAGAGTTGCAGTAACAAGTGCTTGAGTCCACAAGCCTGTAAGTTTGTAGGTGCCTAAATGTGAGACTTCGCTTGCCATTGCCTCGAGACTTGTGGCGTTTCAGAATCCCACTCTTCAGTGTCAAACCTGACATTAGAAGAAGCCTGGTTCTGAAAACTGCAAAGCTGCATCCTTTTTCATATACCCTAATTAAGCTGGGCTTAAAATTGTTAATTTTTCAGGAGCATTGAGGAACTCAAAATCAGCATTAATTATATTTAGATACTGGGAACTGGATTGTAAGAATCTAACTTTGTGACCTCTGACAGAAAAATAAAAACCAGGATATACATTTTTGAGGCTTCTTAAAACGATCATGAATACTTGATGTTTTTGAATATCTAATTTGTAATCAAGAGCATTCTGAGTCAGTGGTTGACATAAGGATTATAAAATGCTCTTCACTCCATGTGATAGACATAGATCAAAAGGAAGATGTGTTTCAGTGTTTAAGGTAGTTTAATTTTTTACTTGGTTGTGAATAGGTAGGTTGGAGTTTCAGTTAAAAAAATTCTATTGAAACTTCTACTTTTGAGCTTTAAAAGCTACAGTCAACATTCATTCAACGTTTGGGTTTTATTCTTCTCCTCAATCTTACAAATAAAAGCTTCACAATCTGGCCATCTCAATGTGAGGTCCTAAATTGCCATTTTGAGCCATAGCAGTGGTATTTGCAAAAATATCCATTTTTTTCCCTGCAATGGTGGCATACACATGTTTTTCCAGCCTGGCTAGCTCCCCATACAAACTGGTATTTAAAAGTTGTGCAGCCTTCCAGTCCACACAGCACCGTTGGAAGTGCTGGTGTGAATTCTTGCAGTATTGGTACTTGCTTGTACAACAGTTTTCTTTTAAGCCAAGCAGAAAGATAATTACAGTTACTTATTTATAAATTTGTTTTTATGTTGTAAAATGAATTTATAGAAATGCCAGGCTAAAGCCAGTACTAAGACCTTGGAATAACCCAGTTGTGATTTATATATACATTCAGATGTATAAATGACAAAATTTCTTTTATTCTGTCTTCCCCTGGAAACATTTCTTCCTGACAGGACTTGCAGTACAGCCAATACAGCCCTCAACACCCTGGGAGGGGAGTAGTGAAAAAATCCTAATTTTATTTTTCTTTTCCTGTTTGCATTTCCAAACAGTTTCCTAGATAGTCACTAGAACAGCCCACTTTTCTTGATGTTAACCCTCAACGTGCTGTGGATGTTTCTTTTGCCAGTCCTGGTGGGACTCAGGTGGGACAAGTCCTGCTCTGACTGGTGTCACTTGTCTTCATCTTTGCATTGATCTTGAATTATCTGGTCAAGAAGTTTTCAAGGGAGAATAACAGGGATGGGTCCTCAGTATTTATCTCTGTTGCTCGCCAGCCAACGCTATTGTAAATGAGAATAAATTAATCCTTCCCAAGCCAGGTTTTTTTTTTTCTTTTTTTCTTTTCTTTTGCCCATCATGGTAACAGGTAAGAGATATCCCTGTTTTTATCTCAACCCGTGAGCTTTTCCATCTTATTTTCTGCCCCATCCTGATGAAGTGGGGGAGGAAGAGAGTGGCTGGCTGGGCAGCTGGCAGACAGCCTGGCTCAACCCACCACACTGTTAGTTGCCGTGACTGACAATCAAGTTTTATCTCCTATGAAAAATGGAATACTGTGAAAGAATAACTTGTACCCACATTTTTGTGCCCTGATGGCTTATCTGAGGAGGAAATTCTTTTGAACTTTAGTTGATGAATCTGAGTTTATTTTTACACAGAATTTCTTTTTTACTCTTGAAAGTGCAACACGCACTAGAGTAAGTACAAAAGTGTTAGTTTTCTTTTAGTAAAGTACAAATAATCTTCTCCAGATAGTTAAAGAAGTTAAATTGGTTTAAAAAAAAAAAAAAAAGTAAAAGTATTTATAGACAAACCACAGAATACTGAGAAAGCCCTTTATAATTGTTGGGTTTGTCTTTAAATTGTATTCAGGTTTATTGTATTATCTCTTTCATAGAGCAGTGCCTGTTTATTCCTGAGCTGAGAATGTGTAGATTTCAAAAGTTTGTGAAATGTGCTTTTTGCTCTCATTTAAGCAGAGCATCCTATTAAGCAAGCAGAGGTTGACCTCAAGAATATTCTAAAAGGGGTAGGATCCCATTATTGGGGGGAAAACACCTACTGTTGCATGAAAGGCTTAATTTTCATTCTCCAGGACATCGCCAATAGCTGGGAATTTTTTCTCTTTTCACTCTTTTTCCTTCTAGCATAGCAAAAAACCCAGTCCCTTAGCCAAAATATTTAAACACCATTGATTTCACAACATTACTCTGTGATCCTTTTGTAGTCTCTTCTTGGTTCTGAAAAGGGGTGGAAGGAAACAAACAAACAGTGGTTTTCATTTGTCACCCTGAGCTGTGACTCTGCCCCTCCCTCAGGCGTTTGTCTCGCCACTGAGTCACTGAACTTACAGTATTGTGTAACTTCCATTTCCCTGGAGGCTTGTTATATTAGAAAAATAGTTCCAAAGAAAGCAACAATTATGACATAAGCACATCTGGCTCTTGCAAATTATTCTTTATTAAGCTTTCATTTAATTCCTTGTGCTGAAAGGTCTGCTTTTGATTACTGTAATTTTTTTTATTTGTCCATCTGAATGATAGTAATGTTGGAAATTACATACAAACCACCTGGCTTTTTTCTCACTAATAAGGCAAAGTTTATGTAGATCTATGTGTAGAAGAGGGATTAGGATCTTCCCTGTTTATGGCAGAAGAATTATTCATGATGCTAATCCAAGGTGAGGGTTTCAATTTGGAAATTTACTGGAAAGAAATTAAACCTATTCAGTTTTGTTCAGGAAACACTTTTTATTGGTTGGGATTGTTGATTTTAATATAAAAGTCTTTTATTACGTTTCAGTTAAACTTTTTAGAAAGTTTCATCGGAGTTTTTTTGCACTTTCATCACTATTTACAGGAATTTTTAAGGCCTAGATTCCTTATAAGCATTTGGGGAAGACATATCACTGTACACAGAGATGGGGACCTAGCTTGTTGGCTGTTTTAACATTGACTTTTGGTAGGAAACTGGTTCCTGTGGCTTCTCCCAGTAAAGTTTCTGGAGTAAGTGGTTAATTTGTGGGTAAGGACAGAAAGACCGGAATTACTGTTGTTTCTGACAGGGGTTTATAACTCCTTTTTGTAAGCAGCCTTATAATTTTACCAATTTTGCTTTTAATATTCAGGCACAGTGTAACTTTCTGCTCAACACCATGACCATCATTAGTGGAAGGTTAAAAAAAATATATAAAATTACCATCATTAGCAAGAAGGTTAAAAAAAAAAAAGAAAAATCAGCAAAAGTCAAATGAAGAAAAAAGATATTGGTGTTTGGGAATTTTCCAGTCTTTCTCTGTTTTTTCTCTTTTTGCAAATAGCAAGAAGGGAAGCCGCAAACAAGAGCTGAAAAAGATCCTTTAAGAGAAGAAATACCAGTGGGGGAAAAAAAAAAAAAAGTACATTTACAGCTTCTTTTTTTAGGAGTTTTGCAGGAATATATGTATATCTTCTTGTCTTCCAGCAACTGTATGCAGCTCAGCTGGCAAGCATGCAAGTTTCTCCTGGAGCCAAAATGCCATCCACTCCACAGCCACCAAATACGACAGGGGCACTTTCACCCACTGGGATGAAAAATGAGAAGAGAGGGACCAGCCCAGTAACTCAAGTTAAGGTACTTTTCAGTAAAGAAAAAAGTCGGTGTTCGAGAAGCACAGTGAAATCAAATGGTCTCTGTAATTGTTTTACAGTTGGAAGTTGAACCTTGTTACAGTCATTCAACATTCAAATAAAAAAGTACCATTTCTGTGCTGTATTATCAGTATAGAGAAGGGAAGAGAAAGCATTCACTTCTTGTTTCCAAAAATACCAGGCGTCCCTCTTCCTACCGCAGGCAGCACAACAGTTTCATCAGTAAAATGTGATATTTTCAAGATTTCAGTTTATAATCTGGTAAAATGCATAAATGGCATCCATTTCATGAATTGTTTCACATTGAACTCCTGAGTATCTTAAAATGTGGTGCTGGCTTATATTATTAGGGTAAGAGAGAGACTGCAGAGCTTCTAATTATTTTACAAATCTCTAGCTGTACTTAATTCTACAATTTTGGAAAAGCCTCCTATAAAAATAATATGTAAGTCAGGGCTCCGGGGAAAACATTGTGTCGCTGCAGATTGATTTGACTTTTGCTGATTTCACACAGCTGCTGACAGCCGCGCTGCTCCTCGCTGGTTTTGCGCCATCGCCGGGTGCTTGTGCCTGCTTATTCTCACTTGTTTGGAACCAGGCAGCTACAACACGGCATTTGCCAGGAGCCTGGAATGAGCACTGTGCTCCCCGTGAAACCCGCGGAGAAGCCTTTGGGTGGGACTGCCTCCCTTCCTTTGCTGTGTTCTCCTGGGGATTTCATGAGACCAAACATGCTCAGAACCAATTTGCTTCAAACTGTAAAAAAAAAAAAAGCAATGTTCAGGTGTTTAACCAATTTGAATGATAGATAAATGCAGAACTAGAGGTGGCATATAGTGACTTTATATGTCACCACAGTGGGGTGAGAGAGGGAATGTGTTGATTTTTTTTTTTTTTTTGCTGGCTGCTAACACCTTACAGGTAAACAGTCCTTAGCTTCAATCCAGCCCGAGAAGATTTTACGCGCTTGAGGTGGTGGTTTCTTCCTTTTTTTTTTCCCCCCCTATTTTTTGACATGAGAGTAAAATATCATTTGTTTTTTCATTATCATCAATCATCATGGTAAAGTGTGGGTGAGTAGATATTTCTGCCTAGGCTGATAAATTTCCATGACACTTTTTTGCTAGGCTGAGAGTACTAATAAATAAAAAACTATTCCATTATGTCCAGATCTAACATTTATTTAGCAAAGCGTTCACTTTACTTAGCTGTAGATGTGTATTAGTCTAATATTTTACCTCTTGTAATCCAACCCCAGACTTGAGAGCAGGCAGGGAAATTTAGCACATATGCAGAGTTTGCTACGGTCAATACAGAAGCCACCAAAAGCAAAGCCCAACCGTTCCAGCAAAGTTGCCATAGTGTAGTGATACCCAACACCAGCGATTTATGGCATTGAGCATATACTACTGACTACTTTAATGTAAAAAGTAATTTTGGGAGTGAGAGAGCCAAATGGACCGATACCAAACCAAACCTTTACCGTATGAGTAAAATTTTCCCTGGTTAAATTCAAGCACATATCTTCTTGATCCAAGGCCAGTACCATTCCAGGTTTGTGGCCAGCTGAGTCCTATTACAAAATTGACCACATGCGAATTCTTGGGGGTTTCCCTACATAATGTAACTTGAATGGACTAAAGTATATGTTAATAAAATTGAAGGGTTTTTTATTATTATTTTTATTAAGCACACGACTGCATTCAAAATATTAAAGATGAGCTACATGTGCTTTGTGTGGACAAATACCAATAGCTAATGAAGAAATTATTGGTATAAAAGCAGTACCCATATTCAGTCTTGACAGATTGTTACCTTTGTTAGATATGACAGTTTTGATGGTCATGCATTGCTTAATAAATCCTCTATATTTTCTCTGGTTTTAAGCAGTTATATGTTTTTTGAACATGTATAAACTACATGCATTATTTATAGAACTAATGGAATTCTTTTACAGAAGTCAGACCTTTCAAAAAGTAATGATAGGTTTTTTCTTAAGTCAGTGACCAGAGTGTTTTGCAGTTTTTTGGTTGCCTTGCAGAAATGAGGATGCTGTCCATGTAGTACACACAAACATGTTCTGGCAGTGTTTAGAGTTCTTTCACAATTTTATCAGTCCTAGATGGAAAACTGTTTAAAAACTGAACACTGTAGCATAGATTTGCATGTGCACATGTTCGCAGCACCTAGCCTGGCAAATTTCATAGTCTGAATGGGGCTCTGAACTCTTGGAAAAATTTATTGATGCCACTTGGTATCTGTGCAAGGAAAGAGGCCGCATGAAAGCATGGCCAGAAAGCACCACATGGACTCTGGCCCTTGTACCTTTGAGATGCTGCTCTCACCTGGACTCTGAAAGGGTGTGGATGTTGGTGCACCCTCCAAGGCCAGGAAGAACTGAAACATCATTCATTTTTATGGGAAAAGTTTCAAGCTGGTGATGTGATGGCATTATAAATCCCTGTTTCTTTTGTTTTCCTGTTTAATGCTTCGTGTGTGACCAGATGTACTTTAGTAAATCACTGCTTGACAGTAAAGAGAATGGAAAAGATGAGATAATGTGATACATTATTGTATTTCAACATAATTCTAAACTTTGAAGTGATCGATGCAGTGTTGTAAAATATGAACAATATTCTCTTATATCCAGAATAATTCTGCTCTGGGCATATTTTAAATGAGAGCTCTGTCTTACTGGGCTCTTTAACTACAGAAAATCACTGCTTCATGGTTTTTCAAGTGCTCTGTCTTTGCTTAATGTGTTAAGTAGAAGGAGCAAGCTCAAAGAATGGGAAGAAGGTCGCACTGTGATTGTTTATACTGATCAACAGAAATTAATTGCTTGAGTAAGGCTCCTTCAAGAAGTTGAGGTATTTTTTGATGGACCTATTCTAAAGCACAAAACCGAAACATACGTCAGAGAGAATTTCTTCCACAGTATGAAAAGTATCAAAACGTATAAAAGTGCTGATACCAGGTTTACACACCCTTAAGAAATGTTCCTTGTCTTAATGCAAATAAAAGATACAGATATAGTAAAGGCTGAATGCAGCAGAAATAACTACGGAATACAGGAATAATACAGAAGTGTCAAACAAGGAGCAGAATAGCAGTTATGTGCAAAATATTTTTGATTTCACATAAATCTGTCAAAACCATGACATTTGAATAATAAAATATTGTAAAATATGCAAAATTGAATAGTAGAAGATAAAAAATATTTTGAAATGCGTATGGTATGTAGTCATTACCCTAATAAGTAAAGGAATTTGAATTCAGTGGAATTCTTATCTTCTACTATGAGGGACCAGCACAGATTATTTTACTAAACAGAACATGCACTCTGAATTAGATGCATGGAATGTATAAGCTAGCAGCAGCTCTAAATGCAGGCCAAAGAGCTGTCAGGGTTTCCAAATGATTCTTTCATAGTAGTACTTCTGACTCCTTAGTTTCTAATACATTTAAAAATAAGCTATATAACTTATTTTTATAGTGCCAGGAACTTTTCAAATAGAACCAGTGCAAAAGCATTATTGAGCTGCTGGAAATTTTAAATAATTCTTTGTAAATGCCCTAGGTTAATTTAGATCTCTGAAAACACATTAGGAAATTAAGCTGTAATGTGAGCTAATTCAAATTTTAATTTGGCAAAAAGAATGATCCAGTCACATAGTTAATGTAAATAAGAAGCATAACACAGAGAAATTAATGAGGTTTCCTTTCGTTGAATCTTAAAGGAGGCAGATAATTAGCTTCTTTTGTTATTATTGCAGGGGAATGTGGCATTGTCTTCGAGGTGTAGAGTAAATGCTGCTCGCAAAATGATGCCTTCATTTGTCTTTTCCTAATAGTTATTTACATTAAACTCTTGCAGGATGAAGCAGCTCAGCCGCTGAATCTTTCAGCCCGACCCAAAACAGCTGAACCTGTCAAATCCCCGACATCTCCAACACAGAATCTCTTCCCAGCCAGCAAAAGCAGTCCAGTGACAGTGACGAGCAAGAGTGGCATCCCCAGCCCGCTCAGTGGATCTCTGGGAAGAGGATCCTCTTTAGGTAATTAATCTGTCCCGGGGAAAGGAGAAAACAGGAAAGTTTTCTGCATGAAACCCCAGCCTGAGCACACTCAGTTCTGAATGAAGCAGATACTTGGGTCTACGCGTCTGTTTAAAACAGAAAAAAAAAAAAAAAGAAATTACATTGAAGATTTTTAAAGAATGCTTGAATGCCAAGGTTTTACAGGAGTATCCCAGAAGATGTGGCACTGTGTGAGAAATACAGGAGAGAAATATAGAACGTAGGAAATACATACAAATATACGCACATATAAGTAAATAAAGATAGATACATAAAATTTGTAAAAGAGGTTTGTATGAATGTCTTTTCTAAAGGCATCTACTGGGTGTACACACACAAAGTTAACTTCTGAATTTTGACTTCTGGATCAAGCAAATAAGAAACTATCTTTTCATGCACATAGAGCCCCACTAGATACTAGATAGTTTGGGGTTTTTTTAATAAAACAGAAAGGCATCAGTCCAGCCAGTTTATGTTATTATTTGATCATGTTTTTATTATTTGATCATATTTTTATCATTTGTTCGCCCATCTGTCAGGATTTTGTTGATTCATATGGTTACAAGAAGGGACTTTTTGACCTGTGTTCAAGATGCTTTAAGCGTATTAAGTGATGAAACAAAATTGGTCTGAAATCTATGTATGAAGACTACTTTAACCAGTCAAGAAACAGCATCAAGAGCTGCAAAATGTAGATGATCAGCCCTAAAGTTCAAATAGTAAATTTTAACACTGACTAAATACTTACTACAGACCACTTATTCACAATCTGTAGCTCAAGTGTACTTGTAAAATATATAGAAACACTTGTGAATAATGAATAGATATGTTAAATACATATATTAAATATATAAAAATTATGGGGTTTTTTCCATTCCCAAACACTTGGGAACATCATGATCTGTGAAAGATATTTTCTGCAACTAGCTGGATACTCTACCTGTCAATTTATTTGCAACTGTCACTGCACTATCTTACATTAGAAAGTGAAATATCCGTTTGAAGCCATGGACCACTCAAAAGAAAGGACCACAGAAGATAGAATAGTGCCTAAGGTATAAACACTTCCCATGTAAAGTAACAAAAATTTTTGTCTCAATCTAATTCTTAAGTATAAAAAAAGACAGGGTGGCATTACCAAAAATCAGCAATCCATGTAGGAGATTTTGCTATCCTTATACAAAAATTTTAGATGATTAGGAATCTAAATCTCTTTAAAAATAATGCATATACGGTTCCCAAATTCCTTAAGGTCCAGAATGGAACTTAGTGGCTGGAACAGTTTAGAGCATTGCAAATTTTCCCCAGCAAGAGCAAGGGCTGTCCTCTAATACATTATTTTTATTTTGGATAGGGGTGTTTCATTCAGACAGAAAACACCGCCAGTCTGTCTAAAACATCACAGTTTGCATCTCTTCTTAGTCTGGCCACAGGAATAAATTAACCATTTGCTTCCCAGGATAAAGTGTGAGAAACAACTAATCATTTTTATTTTAATATAATTCAGGATCCTTCGAGGTTGAATTTGCTGTATTTTACTCAGTCAAACTTCAGTGATGTGAAAAGAATATAAAAATTATCTCTGAAGGTTGATTCCAAATCTAAGCCTCTTTGGGGTTTTTTGGTCGTTGGATTTTTTGTTTGTTTGTTTGTT
>VZRN01004655.1:2392981-2443259 GCA_013397935.1 Dasyornis broadbenti | reverse complement strand
AAGGGTGAGTACCTAATAATTAGACAAAAAAAAAAAAAAAAAGGGATAGCAGCAACAACAGCAGATGATTAGTTTTGCAAAGTTATTACTTTTTCTATGGTACCCTCTCCATAGTCATTGTAGCAAGTTCTGTTCTCCCTGTAACTTCAGAAAGGTCCTGCCCCCCACAGCTTATGCTTAGGTATAATGTAATTTAAGTATTTAGATCCTATAATAGAAAATCTGGAGCTGTATAGAAAGGCAAAAAAAAAACCAAAAAACCAGAAAGGCATTGATTTACTTGAGGAACAGTTAGTGTGGTCTCACTTTCTTGCAAGAATATAGGCAATTTATTCAACTCAGTGGGAGTGTATTCCATCTGTCTAATGAAGACTCTGATTTCTACAAAGAGACACTGCAACCAGGAAAGTGTTTTTTTTTTTTCCTGAGTACGTCATCCTGCTCAGCCGACAAACCTTTCCCTGGGGACTTTCTGGGACGTAGAAGGACACGTGGCATAGAGACAACCTCGCTGCAGATCCATCATTTTAGAACAGATAAATGACAAGTCTGAGTTAAACGCCCTGGAATAGGGAAAAGTTTCAAATACAAATCCCAGCAGCCCTCATACTTCTTACAAAACAAATGTCCTTTATACTTGACTGTGAATCTGCTCAATTTAGTAATCTGCTTGTGGCTGTATATAATACGTGTAAGCTATGAATTTTTATTTTTTTTTATTTTTTTTTTTTTTTTAAATTTGGTGTTCAAAGTTAATTTCCTAAAGCCATATCTGGACACCAGTATTGTAATCTGAAAAATCTTTTTTTGAAAAAAGAAAAAAGAAAAAAAAAAGAATAAAAATAGTCAGTTCCAAAATTTTTTGAAACTGAAATAATTTTGCAATTTCCTTTTTAGGCTTAGGGCTTATCCTAGCCACATGAAACATGTGTCTTCATTTTATACCCATTGTAATATTTTCTTAATAATTTTGAAAGGAAAATAGTGACTCAAGTAAAAATTTTTTGAGGTGGCTGCAATGCAGGAACCTAAGTCCCACTGAACTAGCTCTGAAAATTTTACCCCAAGGCAGACAAGCAGATTTGTGGCTGCGTACACAGTAACAGTCTATTTTCAGTGGAATTCAGCAGTTTTGTATCCTTCTCCAGCTCTTTTTATGATAATTTGGACAATTCAGAATTTCAGCTGATGTAATACTGCCCCCTTTTATTAGAACTGGAAAACATGCTGGACCTCAAACATTTAGTTTTGTAGCTGGAGAAATTCTGTTTATTTATGCTGTTGCTTCCAATATTTGAATTTTCATGCCAAGATAAGATAAAGCGTGCCATCCATATGCGTTTATAACAATGAATTGGGGAAAAATAGTAATGATTCCAAGCAACATATATTTTTCAGGGTGTACTGTGTGTGTTATGACTGGACTTCCTAGGCAGCAGAGCCCTTCGGGGAACTCCCTGCTATCTTTTTAGAAAGTTCGAGGTGTAGATGATTTCTGCTTCGTATGAAAGTCATACGTGTTTGCATTGGTTTTCTAAATCAGTGTGTTTAGGGGCACCCTGAGCATTGTCATTTTTGGTTTTCTATCGTGAGTTCTGATCAGGAATTAGATGCATCTTTGAATAGCTGAGTGGTTTTAACATCTCTCTGACACAGGCAGGTATCGCAATGGATTTATTCTTTGCAACTAGCACTTTCAGTGTAATTTGAAATTAAATTCAAAGCAGAGCACCTTGGAAAAAAAAAAAAATCCGTATATCTCCAACTATATCTTTTAAGGAGAAATGTTTCAATTATAAACTAAGAAGAAAAACAACTAATCTGACTTTCGACATAACCCTGAAGGCTGTAATGTGTCACAAGACATTTTGTAGATGTTTTGTAGATATCACAGGAAATAGGAACAGTTCAGAAATTGTACCCATGCTTAGAGAATTGCTTTATCTGATCTCTATCTGTGTAGTGAGAAAGGTGATGGAGGTTGTAACTGCTCATACACAGAGGGGTCAAACACAGCCCTAACACTGAGTTATGGGAGGAAAATACCAGTGCTAACATCAGCCCCTGAAGAAGAACACAGCCCCATTATCAAGGCCAGGTTTGTAATGGGAACCAGGTGCAGGAGGCTGTGGGTATGAAACCTTGTCAAGGCTGTTCCTCCAACTGAAGAGATAGAAATATTAAAGCTGCTCATGAATCCTTAACTTTCTGTCTGTGTGTAGCATGGGATGCAGCCTTTAATTGATCTCGTGCTATAGCTCAAATACTATTTACACCTATGTAGTCACACTCACACCTATCAATACACCTACTAATTTTTTTTTTTTTCCCCCCAGGTTTACTTTGTTATGCTAGGTGAAGAAAGACATACAAATAATGTATTTGAAATTTGCACATTAAAAATACATGTTTGCTGGAACTGTGGAACTGACAGTGAAAAGACAAAAAGAAACAGTGCAAAATCTCTGGCATATGTAGGTCATCTAAATTTGCAGATAATTTAGCTTTGGTGACAGCTTATGGATCCAGTTTACACCTGCAGAAGTATTTCTGTGTGGACTTTTGTTTTTAAACGTTTTGCTTAAATACCTTACTTTCCAAAATCGTCTTTATAAAATTGGTAGTTTGTGCATTTCAGTTCCAATGCATTAGATGTACAGTTAAAACGCTTAGTCCCTCAATTTATGTAGAGGCTGGTTAAAATAAAATCGAAATTATTTTTTCTATTGATTAAATTATCAAAATTAATTGAGTGAAAAATATGCAATCTTTGCAAACTATAAATCATGGAAATTTTACTGGACCATAAATAAAAAAAAAAAAGGTTTCACTAGCCCAATAGCAATGCATATATGTAAGATATTGAGAGAAATATACCTAGACATAAACAACCTGCCTGAAACATTATTATTTGAATAACTATATACACTTATATAGGGAGGCATACATGTGTAGGCAGACACACACAGAGCAGAGAGAAGAAACTTCCCGTATTTGGTGAACTTTTAAAGCTTTTCCTGCCTTCAATTCAAATGCAAGAGCACTTGGTAACAAATCACTCTTTACAGGAAAGAAATCGGTACAAACTTTTGGTATCAAGAGCAATTTTTCATTTGAGTATTGACTGCTGGAGGTTTTGCCTCTACCTGTGCTAAACAGTATGCTTGCTGAATGCAGTGATGAGTTTTTATTTCTGTTGTCACGGTTACTTGCGGGGGTTGCCTAGCTTCAGCTTTTAGACCATATTAATAATAGTGTTAATTATAATGATGATAATAATAATGGGGATTTGGCCCCATTCTTCTATTGCCTTTCTAGCTCAAGAAAAAGATGTCAAATACACCTTTTTCACTTGCGTGGGGTTTTCACGCGAAAAGGACAAAAACTTTGCCCCATTTTGGTCTTCTTCCTTAAATTTTGGAGCAACAGAAAATTCAAAAGGAGCAGAATTAGATTAAAGCATGTCTCAAGCATGTGCTGAAAAATTTGCACAAAGCAACAAGGATATTTTTTTCCAAAAGATGATGTTCTGCCATAAAGGATAGCGTCTTTCTGATGACTGTAACAGCATAATGATCTCCTTATATACAATGCATTTCCCAAGCTACTCAGGAGAATTTACAGATATATACTGAAATTTATTCTGGGTTTTTATTATGCTTCTCCACAAAACAATAAAGATAGGTTGAAAATTATTGTTCAAGCGTAAATTTGCCAGGACAGGAACACATTCATTGATTTAAATTGTGGGTCAGAATGGCAGCTCTGCAATCCTATCATATCACTTCCTCAATTGTCCTGAGAACTCCAGAATACATTTGCATATTATTTCACACTTAGATACAAGCAGAGATATCCGCAAAAGTTACTGCCTTTTTTTTATTCCAAGCTCTGTGTATTCTTCTAAGCAAATTTGCTACACCAAACGCATTGCCAATATAACTCTCTACTGCAGCAGATAAAGTACAGCAAGGATAAATTTGGATTGCTTTCCCTGATACTTCATTACTTTCTAAAATTAAAAATGTCTCCTGTTTCTCAAGTGTCATTAGGCTGCATCAATAGGTATGATAAATTCAAATACACTCCCTGTTGTTTAAGGATATTTACTTGGCTGCCTGTTTGTGGGATTATACACTGCTTTTTGCTGGCTTAACTGTTCTGCTTCAATCAAAAGAATAAGCATGCTTAGAGGTAAAATTTCTCCCATGAAAAGACTTGAGCCAACAATGTGAAACAGTATTTGCAAGTGTTTGTTTGACATCTGATTAATGAAGTTTGACCATGCTTAGTCCTTCCTTTATTTCTTTTCACAAATTTTCATGCAAACGGGTTTTTATTTCTCTGAGTGTATTTACACATATATGGACATTTGTGCACAATTAGCATTTGCAATTTATGCCCAAATTGCTCAACTCCTCTTAATAAGAAATGGAGGCTTTGATGCAGCACCCACTGACCAAATGAGGAATGCAGTATCAGGGAGATCTCCCAGCCCCCGATAAAGTGTCAATGCTAATTATAGATCTTTACAGCAGCTCCCTGAACTCTGTAGCAATTTAATCTAGGGCTGCTGAAGGCCTCGCTGCGCTATCCCTTACCACTGCCATCTTTTCCCTACCAATGGTATGCCAGAGACGGATTGATTGGTTTTTCTGTGGTGTTGAGGCTTTTGGATGCAGGAGCTGATAGGCTGAAGTAAAAGCTTTTCATTACCTAGGAGGTCTTTGTGCTGAGAGAGTTCCCAGTTGCCTTTTTTTTTTTTTTTCCTTCAGGTAATTTAAGGCAAAGTTGTAATACTTATCAATAGCAAATTGTTGAGCATTTAAGTGCATAGCTCATGCACAGCTTAAAAAAGCTGGATTGTTAAAACTCTACATATATAGAAATTGTTGAAGCTCCAGGGGTAATTTGAAAAGATAAGAAATACTCTAATTTTGGGATAAAATGTTCACTGCACATAGCTTGTTCATCTCTAGCCACACAACACTAACTCCACAAAAGGTCTGTCTCAGTTGGAGATGTGTAACAGGGTAATAAATGATAGTCAACATCAGATTGCTCATACTAAAATCTTGTTCAAGTCGTAGTAAGCTGTTATACTTAAAACCTAAAGTATGCCTCACCCACAGGCTGAAATTGCCCAGCTTACATCCTGAAAATCTACAGACAACGTTAATTTCCCACTATTTCACTTTTATGCCTGTGGCCTCTAACATGTTGCAAATGCTTCTATAAGAAAGGCTAGAAAAACATATCAAATTTCTGCTCTATTCCACTTGCTGACATTCATTAACTGAGGGAGAACATTGAGACAAGGTTTTGGAAAGATCTCCTCTCTACCTCCACCCATTCCAAAGCAATTTATTAAACAGCCAGTAAGAGAAGTGGACACTTGTGGTTTAATGTCAGACCTGTGTTGATCAGTAGCTGGGTGCATGATTTCACTGCTGTCTTTCCAAGGGCTTCTTGAGGCAGCAGGCAATGTGAGCATTCCTCTCTCCCTGCCATTTTCTTTGCATCCTCGAGTTCAATTGTGAAGTAACTCTTTCATTATATGCCTCCTGTTGCCATGAACTGCCTTTTTCTATACATAGAGATTCTTGCTTAGTGCATCCCACTTTTGCCTGCTTGTTCCCTTCCATTTCTACAGCACAGGAACACTCTCTCCTGTATTTTGGATGCTGGTACATTTGTTTTACACTCTGTTTAGAAGCCATCGCTGGGAGGATGTGCATTAGAGCTGTACACAAAGTGAGTCACTGACACATCGTGTACTGTGAAACTTCTTGGTCTGTCAGAGGTTCAGCAGTTTGCCAAAATGCATTCAGCTGCCAGCTCCGTGCCAGAATTCTGTTCCTCAAGCTCTTTGAATACTCATGAATAAGATTAGGCTGTATGGCTGCACTCTACCTCTCGAGGGATTCCCCGTTATCAATGGATTACCTGCCTGACCTTTGCATGGCTGCTGTGTTTTATTCTGCAGTGTCACACTACAGATCACGCTGTATCATCGCAGTGTCTCATTGATGAAGTGTGTGCCAACCCTTAGAGCTTCCATTCAGAAATAACCCAAAACTTAGAAATACGAGGCAGACATTTTCCTGTAGGTCTGCTGCCACCCTCTTTCACGCAAGGTTTCTTTTTCCTCTTTCACTGCAAGGGACAGGCTGAATTAGAATAGTCACAGTTACAAACTGACCCTGTACAGACTGGGATGCCTGTCAGTGTCCTCTGCAATAACCAGCAGGCTCTGCTATGCAGGATTTCCATTCCATTCAGACCAAAAGCCATCCATAGTTTATCAAGATGCACTCACTAGCACGGACAGGCAAAAGTAATGAACTGCAGTGGGGGAAATTTGTAGTCCATGTGTGAGTTATCTTACAAGGAAGGTGATGAAATGTTCTACTTGCTTGGTTTATCAAGTGATTTCCCTTTATCCCCACCCATGCCATGTTACTCCAGTTACCATATGTGTTCTAAGAACATAAAGAATCCTGTTAAAAGTGGAAAAAAACCACCCAATTTCCTGGATTTGACCCCACTTAAGTTTTCTTAATGTAAAGCTTTTCTGTGTTAAGGATGCATCTCAGCACATATGCCTCTGAATCAGGGACTGCATTACTTAATCATCCTTCAACTGTTACGAGATTTCAGTGCTGCAGAATTAGGAATGCTCCTAATGCGGTGCAGACTGTGGTTTAGGTAGTGGAAGTCTCTATCATTCTCTTATCACAAGGGAGAGGGGGAAATTTTCTCGCAGTGTTTGCAACGATCTGCTAGTTTGAGTCTCCTTTCCTTTTTTCCCTGCTGCTGCTCTTCCCTGTTGCTTAACCTCACCCTGCTTTTGCTGGGGCTCTTGCAGTGTCTCATGAAAGCAACATCTTCATTGCTGTTGTGGGTCACATCTTAATTTACTAATAGAATAGCACACAATTTCCACATTAGAAATTCCACTAACTTCTTACACTGTGACAAGATCTTATTATTTCATCTCTTTTTGTTATTTTGTGGGTATGTTCTCTGTACAGCTGCATTCTAGTTGCTAAATCTGCCTTGGCTTTGACTTCACAACTGAGCTAAATGCTGACCGTTTTCCATAAGCAAAATACACAATTTATCACGCTTTTGATTGCTTGGAGTAGCAAAGGAATAGAGATAAAATTGAGAACTTCATTGTGAGTTATCAGTCACTTTTTTTTTTCTTTAATAATTCTATTTTGTAACTCAGGACAGAACTCATTTAGGATCAGACCATTTTAGGCTGTGCTTTGGTACAAACCAAAGCAGTTACAGCTCCTGAGACAAAGATCTTTAATAGATTTGTAAGGCAGGAGCTATCTCAGTTCAGCACGTTGCTTCTCCAGTGTGAAGAGGTTCTCAGCAACTTTAGCTGTAGCTCCCTGCCTGCTCAAGGACATAACTATTTGAGCAATTCTGCTGCAAAGAACTGCAGAGAAAGCTGCAAAGGCTTTGAAAGCAAAAGCTTTCCCTTTTACTAAACTGAAACGTTTCACTGATTGATTTTTCAGCGTGACCCCACAAACTGAATCAGGAGTTTTAAAGTATTGTGGACTGTTTGTGGGGACCAGTAGGGTGGAACGTGAGGGATGGGACAGAACTTCACTGATGCATTCAGTATCCCTGAAAATGCACTTCGAATGTGTTGCAGGGTAGGACATGAGAGTAAGGTAGAGCACAGGTAAGAATGTGAAGATCCTATAGTTTAAATGGTGGATTTACAACCAGATAGCTCCAGAGTATACAGCTCTTTCCTTCCTTTTGGCATCATCCCTTTCAATTCTCCCAATATATAATCATTTGAAATTCCTCTTAAGTCTCTGTTTCTAAACCCTAAGAAGCAGCAAACCTGAGCCTTGCTGTTTGCATTCTTCTGATATCAAAGCCTCCTATCCCAGTGGGGCCCTTAGCCATAGGAGAGGTTTGAGGGAGGAGGAAGAGATGTTTTTCCTTCTCGGCTGCTGCACCAGATTGGAGGCTGGGGAGGGGAGAGGGAGCAGACACAGTTTTTAATATTCAAAATGGAGGCTGGGACGTGGCTGATGCCTGAGCCTGACGTACTGCTGCTTATCACTTATCACCCTCAGCTGGTGTGACAGTGGGCTTGGAGCTGGGTGGAGGTTGGTACCCAGTGATGAAGAGTGCCCATCCTCTCAGGGAGTCAGGGAGAGCCTTGGTGAGCCTGTTTTTGCAGAAGCTCATACCCCAGAGATGTGTTGCACTACAAAGCAAGCAGTACAAAGATATTTTTCTTTACATTTAAAATCCGTGTTACAGATTTTCAGGAAGTATTTATTTATTCTACAAATTAGCTGAGCAGGAGAATTAGCTAAACAAAGATGGATTTGGAGATCAGCACAATGCAGCAAGACTAAAGAACCCTTTCCATCTGAATTAATGAATTTCAGACTGCTTTTCATAAACTAGTTTTTCAGAAGTCATCTGTGAAGCCTTGTATAAAGAATTTTTAAAGGTAACTTAATGGGATGGAGAAAAGGTTTAAAATTATCTACAGGGGCTGTTGAAGGAGATATTAAATATTGATTTATCTTGGAGTAAGAATCATACTAAAGAGTGAGGCCTGTAGTCAGATCAATTTATCTGGAATACAAACTGTATGGCCGTATGTAGTACAACATCAACATGAATCTTAAACAAATAGATGTGAAAGGTTGATCATTTAATTTAAATCACTTGGCTTTCCAAATCTTCCATTAAAAAGGAAATCTTAACAGTTCAAACTGAACTGCTCCTAAATGCTTCAGGTGGTTTATCTTAAAAAATGCTTCATTTAGTCAGTCATGCTATATCATAATGCTCCTCTGTGCATCTTGTTGTAACTAGGAACAAAAATACACAGTCCAAGAATTTTCCAAATCTTGAGTTTTTAATACTTCAAGCTCTCTTGAAATCCCAATTTAAATTGTTCAAGTAATCTGGCAAATAAGACTGCAAGCAATTTTCTGCTACTTGGCCACTGCCACTGCTCTGCCAAGCTTTTGGTCATAATATAAAAGTTGGCTCAGATTGTTCTTAATCACCTAAAACTGATTATGCTCTGTTTTCAGGCATAAATAGATACCAGTATGCCAGCTAGTGGTACTGGCTAAAATAGTTTTTAGTAGGTATAAGAGTACATCGGTCTCCAGTAGGAAATCCTTTATCCAAGTGTGACATTAAAGCAGGACGTCTCAGATAATTTAAGGGTTGCATTTGCTTTTGTTTGCAGTGTTTTCTTTAAACATATTCATTAGACAAGAGCAGAGCCTTTAATGTTCCATGACTGGAAAATCCATCAAGCAGATTTACGGCAGGGGCAGCGTGGCATAACAGCCCGTGGACTGGCCTAATGTTCAGAAGTCCTGGGTTCAGCTCTCGGCTTAATCATTGACTTTCTGGGTAACCAGAAGATAATAATTTCCTCTCTCTGTGCCTGAAGATTCAGTTACCAACCTCCTTTTAAGAATTATTTGGGTGTTACTAATGAGCAGTGGTAGGTATTACAATTGTCTACATATATCGTAGTAAAAAGCTCCAAAATACTGATTGCTTCCCCAGAACGGTATTGTTCTCTTTCCTGTGAGACAGAGCTGTAAAATATGATCACAGTAATAAAGTATACAAGTATACAAAGGAGTAAGGAAAGTATGAGACAGGAAATTCCCTCTTACTCGTGGATTGTATTTGTCCACAGAACAGCAAAGAATCTTCCACTGGAATGAGGTGCTGGAATGTTCCTTCAGTGAATCGTATGAGCTTTTCCGTATATGTCAGCTGGAGAGGGGGCATAAGGATAAGGGAAAAGAGAGAAAAAGTGCATTTTAAATGCAGAGAGATGTAGTAGGACCCAGTTTATGCTTATCCTGAAGATGAGGTCAAAAATAGGTCTTAAGTGGGACATAAGTGCCTAATTTGTGGGTGAAACCACTGCTTTTGAAATACCCATTCAAGGCTGGTTGTTAAGGTATAAAAGCATTTTCTAAATTGTAATTGTCACCTTGAACTGAAGAGTACTTAATGGATATCTTATCTGGGAAACTTGAGACAAATTTTTCATGATAAAAACAAAAGAAGGTTTATAGAACCATTCTACTTTAAATGAAAAGCTGGAGAATGGATTTATGCCGGTGGCATTAGCTATAGACTAGCAGTTTTCTCTTTGTGTATTGCAGCATCAAATATGATTTTTTTCCCCACCCATACATAGGTAGTCATTTTGCATTTAAGATGGTTTTAGATGCAAGGGTTCCTGGGTTCTGCAGGGAAAAAAAATGCATAGCTTTCAGTTACTCTTTTAAAGTACTCTATCTATTTGATTCATACTTCTTTCGTGGAAGAGCTACTCCTTCCGAGAGGTGTAAATCTCTCAGTTTCCAGGAAGTACATGTTTTCCTGCATTTGCAAGTCAGATAGGCCAAATGAAACCTTTATCCTACTTTATCTAGTCGCCTTTTTTTTTTTTCTTTTTTGGTTTGGTTTGGTGAATGAGCAACTTGGTCTGGTGGAAGCTGTCCCTGCCCATGGCAGGTGTGTTAGAAGTAGAAGTGGATCATCTTTACTGTCCCTTCCAACCCAAACCATTCTCTGGCTCTGTGAATTCATAGTGTTCATAAATCCAGTTTGGGCTGCTTTTTCCTTGAGTATAACTCTTAAAAACATAAATTGTGAGCAACTTAGTTCTGATTGTATTAGGAAGATCAGTAAGTAAATATAGGAATTTCACAGGTTCAGGGTTTTTCCTTCCCTTCAGCCAGGACATTGCTAATGCCAGGTCTTGTCTGCTCACGTAGATCCTTACAGGTCTGTGCTCTTGGCTTTATAGTTTTATTCCTAAACAAGACTAATTCTTGATACCAGAAGGGCTGCAGCTTACCTGTCACAAAGGGAAAAAAGAATAATCAGTAAGAAGGAGGCAGCATCTTTTTGAGCCTGGAGAAAACCCGTTTCATTTTTATTCTCAGATTCCATGTAGACATAAGAACTCCATGCTTTGGCCCTGGTTCAGTCAAGTGCATTTAGTCCATTCTTCATATATTCCCCTGGAGTTAAGTACTGATTATCCATGTCATTGAGGCCTCTGTTGGGCTGGAGTGAAAGTATTTGGCACCTTACAAGATTAAAGCCTGTACGATACTGCAAGAATTTGCAACTCACTGTTTTCTTTGGGGTTTTTTGTGTTTTTTTTTTTTTTCTTCTTTTCCCAGTTGCATGAAGATTAAAGACAGGAGCTAGTTGAGGGGTGCATTTATATTATCACAGGCATTACGTACATCATACTTGATATTGTAATCAGGCAAACAGTAATCTTGCCTTCCTGACATAAACAGTGAGCCGCACTTTTTCCTGAGGCTGAAATAATCAGAGAAAAACATGGCAGTGATGGAGGTACAAGAGACAAAACACTGCATAATGATGTTATTATCATTGTTCCATTGTCACCCATCCTTATGCCTTAGTGATATGTTCCTTTTCTCTCTGAAGATAACAAAAGAGGCCTGGGTATAAACAGAGCAATGCATAAGCAGCAATCATAAAATGCAGCCTTGAAAAAGTGTACTTAAAATGCTACCAAAAAAAATCATCTTGATAAATACAGAAAAAGCCTACTTAATCTTTATATGCATGGCATGCAATTATATATTTACATCCAGCACAAGGCAAGGCATATACTTGAAAACAGTAGCATTTGGTGGGATTTTGTTAACTGCCTTGATTGCATTTCTAATTCCAAATATGAATATGAACATTTAAGCCCAAGTGTCTTTTGCATCACCAATTTAAACTACTTCAGGTGTCTTCCTGAACACGGGATGGAACAGGCATGTCTAGAGGCTTGTGTTGTTTGTGGAGGTAAACAAAAGGGGTGGGAACCCCCAGTGAGTCATTCCTGATGTCTGGGTTAGATATCTGCACTGCCAAAGCCCTGGTGGATTTACCCCATTGGAGCTACTCAAACCTACACTTGCAATGTACAATCCTATTCATGTTCAAAGATTGCTGTAATAAAACACACAAAACTCATACTCAGATTTTCCCTGAAGCTGAGTTCCTTGATTGTAAAAATACTGGCAAATAGAGTATTTGAAGTGTTTGCTTTTATACCGTTATAACTACTACCCATGGGTCAAGTTGGAAAAGTTGTATTTATTGCGATTTGATAATTGATTATTGCAGCATGTGGTCCATGTTTATCAAAGCTTTTCCAGCATTGTCTGATGGTGTCCAAAACTCTGACATGTGCCTGTCATAAGGAACACTTGAAATGATGGAATGGAAGTATTTATGAGAACGTCATCTGCCTTTCTCCTATCTTTTACAGGTTTAAAATTAAACTTATATATGTCTGTTAATATGTGCTTAAATCTGCATATTGTTCACAAAAGAACATCAGATCTCTTCTGAAGGTGTTTGACCAGTGACATGTGTGCATGTCTGTCTAAATGTTTGTTTTCTGAATTTTTTTTAAAGCCCTTTCTTTTCCCAACTCCGTGTGTGGAGAGCAGCTGAAAGCAGCAGCTTTGTGCTGTTGAGGTTTGCAGAACACCGCAATGAAATTGAAATTGGTGACTTCTTCTCTGCCTTTTTTTTGCCATGCCAAAGAAATCGTTGTGCTGAACCTAGAATAGTTTTGCTGGTTGTTGTGCTGCTGTGGTTTCTTGCTAAAACTGGGGTTTCAGCCTGGAATATATTACTAGGTGATTAAGAGAGAAGGTGATTCACAGTTTTGAGGCTGGTAACCAAATTGCTTCTGCTCTGGTTCTGCTCTAATTCTGTTCTGCTTCTAAGGCATGACAATACTTCCAAAGAAATTTAGTCACAAGCATAAAAATATGGGCGAACATGCAGGTATATGTACTGAACCATGACTTTGTCTTAATTTGGTTAAAGCATTTTTGTTCACTTTTATGACATTTAAATGGCTCAGTTTTTAAATTCTTGGTGAAAATAAGGCCATAACCTACAAGATCCAACCACCTGCTAAATTAAACTTTTAGTATTTAGTCTAGGAAAATCCCCTTTGTTTTGCCATGTCCTTGCGCATTTATTCTTGTAAATCAAGTATTAGAAATTCGAGTGAACATTCCAAAGACCCAGGAGTAGTTATTGAATTGCTTCCATTAGTCACTTTGTGGCACAGAAAAAAACAAACCCTAGTCCTGCTATTTCCTAGTAGAAGTGGCTGTCAATTGTACTTTGTGTTTATTTTTGTCTGTCTCTCAAAAATGCACATGCATGTGTTTAATTAACAGAAAATGTTGGGGTTTTTTTAACGGTTGCATTCGAATTCCTTCTAATTACAAGGTAGATTATAGATTTGATCCACACCATTTATGAGTTCTTCCTTAAATCTAGTGATGTCATAAAAGAAAATTAACTTCTCTCCCTAGAAGGCTCCCAGTTAATCATCTGTGGAGTTGGTCAGGAGGGAAGGGAGCAGCAGGGAGGACAAGGGAATTTCTCTTTGACTCAAAGTTGAACAGCTTACACTCTGGAACACGAGATTTGATTATCTTAGCATGTGTTACTACAAATGTTATTAACAGTCATAAAATTAGCCAGTTTTTTTTAAAACAAGTGACAGACCAAGCTTTGGACTCTTTCTGACCTCTGGCGAATTCTACAGCCATATTATGCAGCATGTGAAGTAGTAACTCCTTTTGTTTGCTTTTCATTTACCAGCTGTTAATTTAATTGATTGTCCCTTTGTTTTTCGGGGACTGATTTCTCATCAGTCTGTGGTGGAATTTCACCGTTTGTGTGTGGTTTCTTTTGGTTTTTATTTTTTAAAATCTTTACCTTTTAGCCGAGGTGTGATTTTGCTGTAGGCTGATGTCTGAGGTTACTGCTGAAACAAAGAGTTAATCAGAAAGGTCTAAGATACTGCCATGCATCATGCCTTTGTGCATGAATAAAAAGTTGGAAACCGCATGAAAGCAGTAGTTGGGTTACCACACAACTGGATATGCTTAAGTCTGAACGCTTCATAACTCTAACTACTGGGGAGTTGCAAACTTATAAATAACCTTGCAATTGGTTAAAACCATATTAAAACCATATGAACAAAGACATAAAGCATTTGGTTAAGGGGGCTCAGTAAATGCAGTAATCCTGTTGAAAGTAATCTAACCAGGGCAGATCCATGGCTTAGGAGTGCCTGCAAGCATGGCAATAGTTATGGAGATGGCAATATTTCATGTGTAGGAGGGCATAATGTCCTCCTTAGGTAGAAAGATTTGCTATCAGTTCTTTTTCTTTTAAAAAAACAGTTTTGAATTGATCCGCTTACCATTAAAAGCAGGTTTCAATGCACTGAAGACTATAAACATCTTAGTAGCTTCTGAATGCTCCTGAGAAACAGAGAATTCATTTAAATCCTTCTTATTTATGTTCAGGATCAACATGGCTACTGCTCACACTAAGAAGAAACTCTTGGAATTCTGATCCTTAAAATCAGGCTTCCAAAATAATTAGCTGAAGACAGTGCCTACAAGCAGGCTATGTGCATTGGCGTTTACTTATCTGGGGATTTTTGTTTTGGCTTTAGCCCGCTGGTTTCTAGGCTAGACTTTTTTTCTAGACACTTTAAATTTTGATGAAATCGCAATTCTCAGTTTTGACTCCAGAACCTGGATCTTAAAAGAAGTCTCATAGTGTGACAATCGCTGTGAAATTCTGCTGCTGAACAACTTTGGAGTATTGTCTGCTTGTGATGGTCTTGCACATGTCACATCGTCACGTGCAAGCCAGCTGAGGCTTGCCAGGCAGGCAAAGAAAGTTTAGTGAAAATTCCCTGTTATCCGCTTTTAACCTCTTACTTTTCAGTTATGCTTTAAGATGGAAGAATATATTTAAAGGGGGACCTAGTGCCTTCTCTCTCCCCACATCTTTTCAAGCAAGCTGTTTGCTTTGAGGCACTGCTATGTGATGCAAATCTGTAGTCTGTGGCAGGGATGCTGGCCCATGCTTTATGTTCAGAATGCAAAGATAGTACTGGAACAGTTTATGAACAGCGTAGGGGCCTTCAAAACCTGGAAGCTGCAGTATTTCAGGGTGAAAAATCACTCGCTGTGCCTCTTTGGTCCCTGAGATCATTGAATTCAGGTGTTTCACTTCCAGAAAAAATAAAGAAAAGGGCAGGTTGTGTCAACATCATAGATGACAGCATATCCTTCACTCCTAAAACCTGTAAATCCTTGGAAAAAGGTACACCTTGTATCTTGTAATATCTTAAAATAACAGCATTCCTACAATAAGTTTGCCTGCTTTGCTAATTTAATTTCTCTTTCCTTCGAGCAGCTCCCACCGCTATGATATTGAAAATGAGTCCTAAGCATTCACCACAGTTCTGCAAAACCACAGGCCATGCTTTTAATTGTAACAATAATGCCACTATTGTGTTTATCTCCTTTGCCATCCAAAGAATTCCAGCAGTTGCATGCCTGCACACCAGTAGGATGATTGACACTGTTGTAATAAGGTTAATGTTTAAACTTCCCACCCGTAATAACTAAAATATCCAGAGATAAGGCTGAAAGTCAATTTGTAATTATCCCTGCTGTGCCAAGACATTGCAAAAGATTCTAAGTGGAGGGTAATTTAACTTTTCAGTCCTAGCTGCTAAAAAGTAGAAAGAAAAAGGTGAAAAGCTTGGGGCCTTTGTATCTTGACTTTCCAGGGCGGGGAAAAAGGGAGCTGTAATTCCTCCTCATTCAAACTGGGAATAATTTTCTCTGTGTTCTACCGAAAATGTCCTTTTTATGTTTTGAATACATTAAGTTGTTTGCTGGTTGTTTACTGTCCATGGTACATGAAGGGAATAGATCACAGTTAGCAAATAAGCTACTAGAACATTTAGTATGGAATAATTCAATTGAAATACATTTCATACATAAAGACAACATGTGATAATTATTTGTAGTCATTCTCACTAAAGCACTGTCCTCAGAAGAAATAATATCCCTTCAGTCTCATGTTCTGTGGCTTCTGTGAATGACCCATATTAATTCGATTTCTAGAAACTGGCCCTTTAAATTGGTGTTGGTAACTGCTTCCATGCTAGACTATTGAAAAAAGGCATTACATCATTGTCCAAACACGTCTACTTAAATAAAAGTATTTGTTTGCAAAAAATATATGTATTTTAAATCTTTTACACAACGATCAGCATGCATGCCATTTTCCATTTCAGACTAAGCATACATTTCAGATGTGGAAAAAGCAAGCATGTTGAAATAATTTGAGGCATGGGTATAGTCAGATCAGTCTTGGTAATCCAGAAGGGAGGGGTGCCCAGTGTATTATTACGTTTCATATATTATTTTTCAAGAGATGGATGCAATCAGTCATCTTCTCGCATATGGCTTAAAAAAAAAAATTGTCTCGCTGGCAAGTAAACGGTTATTTAAGTACACAATCCACAGTACTACAGAAACAGTTTTGCCAAACTTGTCCAAGTATTCTCACATCCTTAAAGATGGTATAAATATCATTTATGGCAAGCCGTTTGCTTCAGACTATATGGAATGCCTTCCTGCTCCCCTGATCTAAGTGTCCCAGTTTGCATTATGGCCTTTATTGCTTCTGTTTGATGGAGTGATCAGTAAAAATTTAATGACACTATAAAATAATAAAAATGTCATTAATTTAGCACGGATCCTGGATGCAGTGGTTGTAAAGTTACATTAATAAACAGAATATTTTTTACAACAAAAAGCATTGTTACGTGGGAACATATAAATAACACACATAAATTTAAGAGCAATTTTACTGTTAGCACACACATTATTATGGAATAGCCAATAAGTGTATAAAACATAGTATATAAAATTTTATGAAAATATACTGTGCACATCAAAAATTCAGCTTTTATCTAAGTGCAGAGAAATGCCATTATTGTGTGCTTACTGTTTCATGGCTGTTCTTTCACAAGATCACAATTTTATATTTGTTTCTAGTCATTTGAAGTTTGCAGCCTTTTCCGAGGCAGGGGCTGAGGCTTCCTTTTGCTTTTGCTCCCTGCTTCACTGATTCATTCTTTTACCTTCCACACGTGAAGAAAGAATTGATACTTTCTGGCAGAACGTGACGGAAAAGTTGCTAATTTAATGCAAAGCTAAAAATAATGCCAAAGGGGTTGCAAGGCTTGCTTGACGACGCTGGAAATAAGGGATAACTATCTAGCAGTCTATCTGTCATCACTGGGGCTGCTCCATCACTGACTGTGATAATATGTGAATATGATGGATGCCACAGCCTTGTGGCTCATAACATTTAACATTCATCAGCTCTCACTAACGGGGGCTTTATAATTTAAATATCTTTATTTAATATGCAACATCCACCTCATACATCATAATTTCAAAGCACTTAGAGAACCAACAGTCCTGCAAGACAGTTGAGCAGACTTTAATTTTTTTCAATAACTTTTACGTTTTTCTGCATGTTTGTGACTGACAACGCATAAATAAGTGCCTAATCATATCACAGAATGGAAAATTAAGATTTGGCTGCTAAGAAGGTTCTTTTTTCTCTTCTTTCTCTCATTTTGAAGAAAGGATTATTTTTACTATGTGTTCAAAGTATAAAGAAGCACAAAGGGTCTGATTTGTTTTGGGAAGTGCTTTCGGTTTCCTAATGCAAACTCCAACTGACTGTGTTGATCTTGTCATGAGAAAGGATTGTCAGTGTCACGTCCTAAAACTTTTTTTCTGAGATTTAAATGGAGAAACTTAATGTAACTATAAATATAAGCTCCATAGCCAACACAGAAATAAGAAAAGATATCTGTTCCAAATCAGGGTCGAAAGCGCTTTTCACAGGAAAGAAAACACCTGCGCTGTCCATATCAGCGCACTTCAATTCAGACTCGCCAAAATTTTGTCCTAATGAGGCTTGAAGAAGCAGCAATAGATCCAGTACAGATGTATATGTGTGCAAATGTAATGCATGTGTAGGTAACGTATTTGTTAGTGCAGCTATGTGTAACCATTTATTTTTAATGAAGGTAGGTCTTTTTTCTTCATACAGGAATATGAAGTAGAGAATTAATCTTCCTCTGAGCCATACTAGGGAAAATGTGTACTTTTAAAAGGTTTTGGTCTGTTTTCTCTAGGATGAGTTCAAGACGGGAGCAAAGACAAATCCCACTAAAAAGGATTTGAGCTTAGTGGGACAAGTTTCCTCTCTCATAATAAATTTCATATGAATGTGTTGTATTTCATGGAATTGTAAAGGCATCTACTGGATGCCTTTTAGTATGGAGAAGGATCTTTCTATATTTTACAGTTCTCTGAATTTGTATAAAACCAGTGCAAATATTGACCATTCTTTTCTATCACTATGATGATAATTGTCAGTATAAAAAGCAAGCAAAGAAATGACTTTAAAAGGCATTTCAAAGACCTAAATATAACTAGCTTTGTTAAAGCTTCTCATGAATTAAGAGTGGGTTATAAAATAACTATAAGTACATCTCCTTTGTTTGACAAGAGCAGGTATTTTTATGGCATAAGTGCTTTCATTTTACTGTTTCTGAACCTTATCATGTAATTTTCCCTTTTCTCCTTCCATGTCAAAATATTGATATTCTTTCAGAAACTTTTCTTTTTTTTTTTTTCCTTCTCTTTTTCTTTTCTTTTTTTCTTTTTTTTTTTTTGCAACAGAATATTTTCTGGTAAAATCAAAGAGAATGAATGACTAGAAAGATATTCCAAATGTGCATATTGATATGTAGCAGGGTCTGTTGATTTTTATAGCAGAAAGGTATTTCTCCTTTTTCTGAAACACTCTTACAGGCTGTTCTTCCAAGAGTACTGCAGGTGCTGTATTAACATCCTTAAGAAAAAGCTTTTAGTGCAAATATTTTGGAAGAGAAAATAAATGTGCCAAAAGCTGTTTTCTTAGCACTGATCTTTGTTTTTATCTCAACTGCAAATCAGCCCTTTGCAATGGAACACAGAATCCTTGATAAACTTATTTTTCATTCTCTCTGCCAGTAAGACAGATCCCATCCCGATGATTCAGGTGTATTGTTTCATTGCACAACATTTTTCAGTAAAATATTGGGCCTCCAGTATTGTAGTGCCTTCCTGCAGTCAAATTTCATTTGTAACTCTTCCTTTTCTTGCGAGTTCCTTTGTGTGTGTAAGATCCTTCATCAGCTGCGCTTACAGAAGGAAACAAGTGAAGAAATTAACCAAATATAAAATGCAGAGTTATTTTGTCTGACAACTGGGAGATTCTGAGGAACTTTTAGAAACGCATTTAGTACCTGAAATGCCTCAGCTGCACGTTGTGGCAAATCCAATGTCAGACTGAGCCTTCTTTTCCTCTGCAAATTAAACAGAGAATTATTTTAAAAATCCATGGCTGAAGGAACCGAAAGCATGAGGAACCAAAACAATTCCTCACTCATCCTGATGGGGTTTCATGGCTGAAACACAACGATAACAGAAAAATAATCAAACTGGAAAGCAGAAGTAGTTGGAGGAAATGAGGAGTCAAGGCCATGTTTTGTCCTAAAGAACGTTTCCAAGTTTCTACCATCTTTTAGGAAGGAATCTCCCAATATTTTCTCCTTATGTCTAGTATGCACAGCACAGAACTAGGTCATTGAACAATAGGCTGAACAGCAGTCAGCACTCTACTTCTGCATAATGCATTAAGCATAACATGGAGAAACTGTTCGTAGAGCTGAAAGCTGGTATTTCACGTCTGTAAATTCAAGCTGACATGACATTTAATATTGTTTCATAGTAATGAACAACAAGGTTTCATTCATTCACAAGTACAACATAATGCCAAGTTTAATCTGAAGAGGTAACAACAAGGCAAGAGGGAAAACATGCTATGTTCCTTCAAATGAGAACGCTAAATTAATGATAACCATTGAACACTTTGCTACTGATACACAGCACTACAGAGACCACTATTGAGAGGCAATATTACACTGCTTTTATAGTGCCCTTGTCCAGTAGCTAAGCGAGGAGCTGGGTTAACATATAAAATACCTTTCAGTTTCCACTTTCTAGTTCCAGGTTTCCTATGGAGGTCTCCAGTTCTCAAAAGCTTTCTGTGTTTCTAGGAGGGGGCATTCTTTATACTTTTTTTTTTTTCTTTCTTTTTTCTCCTCTTAAGTTCCCTTTTCACTGAGGCACAATTTAAATTTCTCGACAAAATGATGTCAGTTCTGTCCTCTGTTATTCCTTCTTTCAAATACTTGTCTTTGAAAACCTCTGCATAAAATTCAATCTTGTGTTTTCACAGAGGTATGAATGCAAACTTAAATCTCAGAGTGGGGAAAAAGTGGGTTTTTTTCATTAAAATACCAGTGCATTTTAATACAAACTCTTCTTTCAGCTTCTGAATTTTCATGTTTCCCAAATGTTGATTGTCTTTTTCAGCTTAAGTTAGAAAATAAATGGAAAGGCAAAGTGAGCAGCATCGATCAGCACTGTGTGCTGCCAAGAGTGTTTTGTATTTGCATGTACAATCGTTTATGCATTATGGCACTGCAGATCAAAATAATCTCAGAGTTTCTGTATATGTTTCACATTTAAAACTGATTTTCATAAATGCAAACATTCAGAATCTGTAAAAAAAAAAAAAAAAAAAAAAATGTCCCTGAGCTAAAATTCTAATTAGATGCATTCATTATTTGTTCAGATTTAAAAAATAAGGCATGTATCGATGCATACACATATGCACTGGCATGTCATGAGAACTGTCCTATATGGAACGCTAAGATTCCTTCTGTTCTTTTCCAGGAAAGAACAAGGTTTGAAAATTTAGGCCCACAGTTAACAGGGAAACCCAACGAAGATGGAAAAATTGGCCCCGGTGTCATCGATCTTACAAGGCCAGAAGATGCAGAAGGTGAGTTGCAATTTTGACAGTGGGTTATTGAACACTGCACCACAGGATGCTATGGTTGAAATACTGCCAGCGCCATAAGTAGTGTTTATGTTTCATTCCAGGCTAATACTTGATTGATTTCTGTCTGAATTTGTGAGATTTCAGTAAGTCCATAACAAAGGGTGGAGTCACGAAAAGCCTTCTGCAGCACAACCACCTTTTCCCCAAGCAGCTGCCAAAGAAGTGTTAACATTTCATACCCTTAATAAAATTTTAGGAGATATTGAGAAAATTATCTCAGGAAAGATATATATTCCCCATTTTTTAGTATTTAGCAGCTTTGAAGAAGGTTAGAGCATTTTCAGAAATCTGCCCATCATGCACCACCTACTCGAGACATAGCAAGCACAATTCTATTCACAGGCAGCTATCAAATGGTAATTGAAAAATATTTCACATTTTCTGTATGAAGAGGTCTTTCTCATGATATGAGCCTTCAGTGCAGCCATTTCAGTGAGAGTTTTACTTTCGTATGTTTCAAGCCACAGGTGGAGGTCAGTGTTTATCAGGGCTGGGTTGAGTCCCTAGCAGGATCACCATGCACACTCTGGAAGTGGATGTCAGTGAGATCCTCGTATGATACACTGGAAAATCACATGTACATATATAGGAACCCTACCTGTAGGAAGATTAATGTACTGTCCAGATAGAATATTATGCAAGGTTTCCCCATCCCCTCATTTTAATTCTGTTTGAGAATCATTTTGCTCTTTTTAAACTGAGCAAATTCTATTTATGGCTTGAGAAGGTTAAAACACCTCTGAATTTTTCCATTAACATCCAACCATCTGACAGATCCAAAGTCTGGTTTTTTTTTTTCTTGGATCAAAGGAGTAGGATCAGTAAACTTTAGGGAGCTATTATTTATGAGCTTCATTTACTCATCCTTAATTGAATTTGATTGACCACTACTGTATCATCTGTAAACAGAAAAATAAGAAACAAAATGTAGGTTAAAAATAACTTTCAGACAGGAGTCTTGCAGTGATTCTTTTTTTTCTAGAAAAAAAGGAATCAGGAGATACATGGACTTTCCAAAGCACTTTTGGACCAATCAGCTATAAAGTGCTTTACAAAGAAATGTCCATCCAGCAGAAATGATTCATATTTTAACGTGTTGAAGAACATTTTTTTGGTCAGTTTGGGAGAAAAGTTGCAAGGGAATACTTACAGATATGCCGGTTTTGGTTTAGATGACATCAGGCCTCTCACCACTCTGTTGTTTTAGCTCATTTCCTTCAATTCATCCATTCTCTTTTCAGTGTCCCTAGTTTAAAATCTTGATACCCCTCGTGGCACTGACAGCCCACCCCCCCGTTGCTGGATAGTGCACAGAGAAGCTTTGCCACACGTAACCCAAGCCACGGTGATGTGTTCCAGTTTAGGGACAGTGTGAATGCTTCCTAGAGCTACTGGGGCACTTTGAGGCATGGTGCCTCGCCACGTTAGAAATCCGAGTTCATGAATGGATTCAGATTTCCAGAATTTGTTTAGCAGCCAAGAGATATCTCTGGAAAAGAGATGCTGGGTGCATAGCACTGCTGAGCTGAAAAAAAACATTGGCAGGAGTTCTAAACTGAGCTGCTTGTTTGCCCTTCTCTTTGTAGACAAGGTGAATTTAGATATTAACTGGATGTAAGAAAAAAACATTCAAAATATAACCTGAGTTTTGCCCCTTATATTTGGCAAGCTGGCTAAGAGATGGCACTTCTAGCGTAACATAATTTGCAGTGGGAGTCCATTGCAAACAGTGCTGCTGAAATATCAGCAGTTAAACAAAGTTATACTCTGATGTATTGTACCATGCTACAGACTCTGTCCAGCTTCTAATTATCATAAAACAGTTACAGATCTTTCTAGGTTTGTCAATGTTTTTTACGTGTTCCTATTATTTTGTGCTTCCAAACTTCAGCCTTGAGCTACCAAGACACTTGAGAGCTTAATCTTTAGAATCTTGGAATCATTTAGGTTGGAAAGGACCCTTAGGATCATCAAGTCCAATCCAGCACTGCGAAGTCCTCCACTAATCCATGTCCCAAGTGACACATCTACATCTCTTTTGAATACCTTTAGGAATGGTGACTCAGCCGCTTCTCTGGGCAGCCTGTTCCAGAGCTTGCAACCCTTTCAGTGGAGAAATGTTTCCTTAAATCAAATCTGAACCTCCCCTGGCACAACTTGAGGCCGTTTCCTCTTGTCCTATTGCTTCTTCCTTGTGAAAAGATACTGCCCCCCACCTCTCTGCAGGCTCCTTTCATGTTGTTGTAGAGAGTGATGAGGTCCCCCCTGAGCGTCCTTTTCTCCAGGCTAAACACCCTCAGCTCCTTCAGCCTCTCCTAATCAGACTTGTGCTCCAGACCTTTCACCAGCCTTGTTTCTCTTCTTTCACGTCCTCTAAGAATGCCTGGTTGCGTTTCATTGTGTTGCCACAGTCACAATCTCAGCTGATGTCAAAGGCTCCTAATAGGCACAGTCATGTTCTTCAAAGACTTCGTGCGTTTCACACCTTCCTTTCTGTATTGTCATTTTTACTTTAACTCTTTTCTTTTTCCATTTTTTTTTTTTTTTTAGATACTATTTGAATGCAGGTTGCTGTAGAAATCTTTAGCCAGCATTTCTGTGGTTTTATGTGTGCTTTTACACACGTAACACAGTCAAACAGGCGATAAAGATTTCTGAAGTGACATATTGATGGTCAACTTTCGATGCTCTGTCTTTTCTTGTCAGAACTACATCCTGATCTCTGAGGCCCAAGTGCAGTTGTGACAGAGTGAGTGGATGGCTGTTAGGTCTGTCAGGTGGTTTTACTCTCATCACCAGAATTTTAGGGCTTCAGGGCTGTGAAATTCACTACATTTAGAGAAGATATTAACAATTTGTAGAGGGTTCTTTTAAAGAGGTGGTGGGGGCAGGTGTAAGGGCGGGGCAGTGCTGTAGCTGATTTTTCCTGAGCTAAGGATTCCAAATTTAGTCCCAGTGCTGGCCCTGGCCTGGCGGAAATGCAGTTTGGGTTTTATTCTGATCTCCTCACTGGCCCAGAGCAAAAGGGCTGTAGAAGAGCACTTTCACTCCCTGTCCCTCTTCACACCTGCATTTCCATAGGAAACTAAAGTGTGCAGAGACACGGGGCGTGTCTGTCCATCCCAACAGGCATTTGAGTTAGACCAGATCTGGGAAGTGCTCCCCACTCTCATAGTTTTGACACAACATTTAAGGTTCACGTAATTTGTTAGAAGACATATCAGCAGACTTCTGTTTTATGGAATGTCTTTGTAACAGTATCTAGCAATGATTTCTCTCTGCTCCTTACATCTTTTCTATAACATATGGCAGTGATCTGAGTTTGACAGGATCAGAGTCAGGTTTTCCTGTAATTTTAGGAGTGCTTGTGGTACTGGCTTATTGATCAGAAGAGGAAGCTACATGTATATTTTTTTGAGTCATGAATTATAAGCATTGAAATTCTGTAAACTTGGAAATTACACAAATATGAAATACTATAGAATTATTTTTTTAAACTTGTTGTCCTTGCCCAGTGTGTGAAAACATTTTTCAGATTAATTAAAGGTAAGATTTATTTAGTGGTAACTAGGTGTACTTTCAGATATATGAAATTGTCTTCAAAGTTTGTGTTGCTCATAGTGAGCTAACAGTCATCTGAATGGAGGCCTGAAAATCATTAGCAAGAGTTTTATATTAAATGTGACATAAACCAATACTTCTATTACTTCCTTAGCCACCAGCAGGACTGAGCTAACGATATTAAAGATCATGCACAAACTCTATTTAAAACATTGCCACTGACTGGGACACCGTTGATGAATAATCCACAACTGTTAAACTTGTATCATTACCTGAAATCCCTGTTGTCCTGTTAAAATATATGATACATTTGTAGTTAGCAAAATTCAAAAACATGATTTGAAAGCCTTATAAACCTTTGGTGACTGGTACCCACAATTATAAACAAGAGCCAATTAGAGAAGTGTAAAGAATTTTATTTTCCCCAAAACATTAACATTTTACAGGAAACATAATTCCTTCTGTAGGTGGCTTCATAATTTTGAACATTTGATGTTGTCAATACTAAAATAACAGGAATGGGCACACCGAGACAGCTTTGAATGTAGCTATAGCTAAACCCTCTCTAGAACATGACGGGCATATACCTGCTGACCAGAGCGTGGAGGGTGTAGCCAGGAGTCACATGTAAGCCCTGCTTAAATTTCAGGTCAGAAAACCTGTGTCATACTAAAGAAATTAACATACTAAATTCTAAAGTATTTAGTTCTCTGTTATTGAGAATATTGGACAATGTGAATAAGTTTTTTTGGTTCAAGTTCTAGAAAAGTATTTTCCTTTCACAGATGCTCACTTTTGGGTGATAGCGCTGCTTCTTTTGAATTGTGAAATGTGCTCAGTGTTTGTGGATCCTTCTGGTTTTGTGGTTGTACTCAAATGCTTTGGAAATTTGTAGCAAATGTGTTAAGATTTTGTTTTCTAGTAGATAGAATTCTGCAGGGTAGACCTAACCTTCCTCTTAACAATTACTGATTTTACCTTAGCTCAGGTTGCAGTGTGGTTTCCTTCAGCAGTCATATTCAGGGATTCAAATTCCATCAAGACTCGATCTTCATTCCTGCCAAAGAATTGGATCTATTAAAATGTAATTTTCTTGATTGAATCCTAGGCTCTGGGCAAAAACATCTGAATGTTGTTGTTTTACCACTACCTCGCAGTGTGATTTTGTAAAAGAGAAAAAACTTGCCTGTGTCTGGTTTCCCTTAGTGAAAAATAAGAGGCATTGCAAGGCTAAATTAATGTTTAGAAAGCAAATAGAAATAGATGAAAACGCCTTTTTCTACTTAACACTGAGTTTCATGTTCCTTCATGCTGATATTTTAGAACCAGGGGCTTGTGGGTTAAATATTTGGCCTCACAGTTTGCCATTTGGGACAACACGCAAAAAGAGTTCTGAGTCCTGTTTTGATGTTTTCATTCACATTTTTCACATTCATTTTCTTGATTCTGTAAACCTTGTGTTTAGCACTTGCTGCTTCTTTCTTTGATAGTATTCTACCAGAGTGTGTTAAGCATGGACCTGAAGGGTAGGTTCGTGCCTGCAAGTTGAGATAGAAACAGTTTTAAATATTATGTTGGGATCTGTCCATTTATTTCATCTGTATTCTATTGTATTAGACTAATGAGATTTTTCAAAATCTCTGAAAGGATAATTTTTGCTATTAAACCTAGTTGTCAAGTCACTCCTTAGAGGGATTGGTACCAACCCATCTCCTTAAATTCATTGATTTCATGTCTGAGTCCTCCTTACTGTCTGTGTCCTTCCTTGTACTGCTTGCTGTCTCTTCAACTTGTGAATTCCTTGGGTTAAAGACCGTGGGTTTCTATCCATCAAATCACTGTTTGAGATTACACAGCTTTAAGCTTTTTCTGCGTGTTCCTGGTAGCGCTGAGCCATGCTCCAAGTAAACTAAACTTGCAAGCCACTTGCAAGCTGGATAACCATCGGTAATCGACTGGTTCCAGTAGTAAGGCCTAGCTTGATCTTATCAATTCTAGTTCAGATTTCGCTCTGAACCTGATTTTGGACCTGAATCCAGGCTTGAAAGAGCAGGAGCTTGCTTTATCTTTTAGTAGAACATGTTCCAATTTATCAGTAAGCTTCAGAACCCAGTTCTGCAGCATTTCAGATGATGGATTTGTTGTCCAACATACAAAGTCAGTGAATAGCCCAAGATTTGCTGCAGTTAACTGTCTGTCTTTTTATGTCCAGGAAATTAGTTCTTCCCATTCATATTTGACTTGAGCTAGCCATGTTGCAAGGAATATTGTAGCCAAATGGGATTTTCCACCTGTCCAAAAGTCAGGGAAATTAAATGGCAGAGAAAGAAAGAAATGGTGTTAGGCATTATCGCAGATTTGACCAGCTGCTAGAATCTGATATAAAAAGAGTGGTTGTAATTGCATCAGCAGCAGTGAATTTGGAATCATGTGGAGGAGAGGAATGAGTTAAGTGAGGAAAGACAGGGAGTCTGCAGTGTAGAAGGAGCATGGAAGAAACATGAGAAAAGCTGCAAGGGAAGCACAAGGCTGACCTCTAAGGCTGAAGAGAAACTGCCACCAGTTTCTGTCCATCTGTCAAAATGTCATTTTCTCCCTCCCTGGCAGGAGAGCAGACATCATGACCGGTGCCTGGGTTTTGCACATCTATTAGGTGTGTTATTAAAGGGGCACCTCTGCCATCTGCTCAAAGCCTCAACAACCTCATACATGCCCAACAGCAAATAATTGCTCATACAAAAGGGTGAGGGTTCCTTCTTTACATCAAAAAAGGTTGGTTTTGAGGGGCTGAAGAGGCAGGTGAAAGGGAACCGCACATTTGCAGGCAGATCAAGGTTGGCAGGCTGCCAACACGATCCAAACCTGTGAGGTAACTTGTTTAACACCCTCCTGTGCAGAGGTGTAAACAGCAGGTAGCACAGGCAGGGTAAAGCATCACCTACTTTTGTGACAGTGCTTCGTAAATACCGGAGGAAAGAATTCCTCTCCGTGCCAGTATTTGTCGCACATAAATATTTGTAATAGTTGCTATGGCAGTTGAGAGGAGAAAGATGAAAATCAGAAAACAGTGAAAGCTGTCTGAAAACAAAGAAATGTATCCAGAGAGTAAGCTCAAGTACTGGAATTTTTATTGCCCTGAATTCTTGTTATAAGCCTTTGATTGCAAAAACACACCCCCAAAACAAAAACAAAACCCCAAAATCCCATAATTGCATCTTTATTATTTAAAGATAAAATAACTTATTATCTTAATTAGACTAGATACCAAAAGGTGGCCTTCATTAATTGTAGTTGCCATCTTTAACGTCCAATAATCTGATTGTGCCTGATATGCTTAAATATTCTGGAATAACTCATAACAGATAGGAATCTGGGATAAAGTGCCTAGGCACAACTTATTTCTGTTGTGTTGGATGAGATTTGGTGCTCCAGCCCTGGAGTAACTCAATGCCTGCAGTTGGGATAGGAATAAGATGTCTTTAAGAACCACCCCATCACTTTTTCGATGGCAACCACTTCATACATCTCAATGTTGCCAGCATCCCTGTAACATTTTAGAGGGGAAACTGAAAAACCTGTGCTGGGAGTCTGTGGACTGATCTTTCCATAGCATTGAAACTTACTCCTCTCAAGACACTAATATTTAACATATAGTATGCTTCTCACTTTCAGAATAACAAATCTGGATATTCTCCACAACTGTGCACTTTTGATTTTCAACTGTCTTAGGTATTTTTTTTTTCTACTGCTAAATCTGAGGCTTTCTTGTCTGACTGTTTCTAAGCTACAGTAATTGATTCTTATAGAATACGATCTTTATTTTTAAAAATTACACTTAGGATTTCTGATGTACAATCAACCACTCTTACAGTGCCCTGAGATTTACATAGGGGTGTCTATTAACACAGTTATGACTAAGAGCTTTTCACAATTTCCATTATATAGTAAAACATTATTATCAGAAATTTAGAAGGTGGCTGTAAAAAGCAGCTATGGGCTGCAGTTTTACACAGAAAATCTTTGCCCATGAGAAAATTATTGTCACAAATGCTGAAAGCATCAGTTTACGTAGCTATTTTTAGGTGGACTGACTGAAAAATTAAATATTGTAATTCAGCGGTTTAAAACATTTTTTCACAGTCATGTACAGCCACCAGGTGTGAAACACCCCGTGTGGCCCTGATTCTCTGAGGGTTTCTTGGTAGTGCTCCATTATCACAAAAGGAGCTTGAAGCTCCATAAAATAGTGTAAAATTTCCAGGCACAACTGAATTTTCAGGTGGTGGAGAAAGCCACCGTTATACCACACTGCATGAAGGAGGGAGGAATCCTGCCCTTCTGCCTTAAATCCTTGAGCACAGGGAATGGAGCAGAAATATGAATACACTAAGGAAAGAACATCATATATTCTGGCTAAGCATGAGCAATTGGTTCAGATTCAGACAAGCCCTCTTTGTACAACTGTCTATTTTTCCAAGTCTAAAACCCATGCCATTTTCTCCTTCAGGAGCCTCAGTATCTCAGCAATAGAAAAGTGTTTTCTAGCCCTGCCTTTCTTCCATGTAGATTTGCAAAGCGTCTAAGCAAGTGCCTAGTGAAGAACTTGGTAGCAAGGGGAAAATATTTCCTTAATTTGTGCTTTGATTTAATTTCACAGGATCAGTGCTCCAAAAGGGTGTGCAGTGTGAGCATTACAGCACCTTCACAGATTCTGCAAATAATAAATGACTGTGTTTTTGGTTTGGCAGGGGTAGTTTCACAGGAATTAGAAAAAAAATGATCTGTAAATTTTAGTATAAATCCCTGTTTCATGGCAAACACTCCACATCCAAACCAGGTAAATATGGTAACATGTAGGGACATGCCATTGCCATATTTGTAAAAAACATCTTCCTGGTTTTGCTCACAAATCCCAAATGCACAGGGGTACCTTATTTGAAAAATTATCCTGAAAACAGCTCCTGTTATCCTGCTGCTTTTGCTTCTCTCTGTTCATGTTATCTTATTTACTAACTACAATGTCAGTTATTGTAATATCAGCGCCTCACGTGAAAGGCAAGAAGAAATGGCACATGCATGTCCTAGCCCCAGATCCTTGCTATCTAATTACTGATGTGATACGACAAGTGACAACAACTAACACTGGGTGGAAGGAATTAGTTATGTTGATACAAAGAATGATGTTGCATCATTCAGAAAGTGACAAATTATTGAAGCTTGAATGCGGGAAATGGGTCACTAAAGCACTGACTAAAACACATTTTAAAATCTTTCACTAAGTTATTCTGCATTTCATTGATATCATGTAATTTGAGGTGATTTTGTAAAACCCTCTCCCATTGTCAAACATAATTCCCTTTCACAAACTACATTGTACTTAAGCTTTTAAAAATCATTGTTTTGCCAAAGAATATGTAAGCAAGCAAAGAACAGTGTTCAGCCACACTTTGAACAATGCATCCATCAAGTATGAAGTCAGACTGCCTTCTTTCTCTGTCCTTAATTCCCGTCCGTCATTTCTCCATCTTAAAACAAAACAAAGCATTGACTGAAGTATGAATGAGTCACTATGGCCCTTGTTCAGACAGGATTTTTTCCAACAGAAACCTTTTAGGGATGACTGAAGACTGCAGAATTAGTCCCTGTGTTTTAAATCAGTGTTGTGTTTTCTGGATGTTCTAGGTGACACTCAAGTGGTAAGAAATTTGAAATTATGTGAATAACAGCTCCACTGCCAGTAAAGCTGTTACTGTTACGGAAACATTTTTATGTTAAATAGACTAGTGCATTCCTCTTTATATTATTTTGACTTTGAATATAATTAATATAGTAACAATAATGGCTTAGCTGGTGGACCAGCTGTTTCTTTCTGAAAAATAAAATCAAATCCATAGATCTTGTCAGATACCTTACAATAATTGTTAGTATTGTTTCTCTTGGGTTGGGCAGTTTCATCCATGATTTTCCTTTCTGTGGGCCTCTATTTTCCTCATGAGTATGAAATAAAATATCAAAGGGAAACAACAATAATGTTTGTGGGAATGTAGATTGTTGTTAGATCTGATGACTGGCAATCCCTACTTCTGGCATCATTACTCAGGCTGAAAAACTTTCAACTTATATATGATTCATATTCCTTTTCTATCAATAACATTAATGTCAGAATGGGGTTGTTAGCATTTAATTAATTATCTGTGAAGGGTCTTGAAGTCTGCAAGTGGCACATGATTGAAAAATATGATGACACTTAAACACCTCCCCAAATTTATAGTAGAGGCTTCTTCTTCATCCCAGTTTCTGTGTGGATGTTTCACGGATCTTCACAGAATAACACTGATGTTGGAGCACATGTGTGACTATGTGAGCCACCGAGAGCTTAAGTCAGGCCTTAAGCACTAATTAATTCAGTTAATATCCCATGTAATTTAAAGCATTATTCTATTGTTTTAGCTGCATTCCATGCCAAGTTTCCATGAGGGTTAGCTTTGCCGTAGAATGTGGTCAAGGAATCTAAACTGTTTGTGTAAGCCATCAAGCAAGTAGCTGCATTTAGCAGTTTTAATTCATTTAAATAGTGCAGATTTGGGCATGGCTGGCTGTGGAGCATGGATGTGCTAGCAGCTTATTTGGAATTATTGCTTCGGTGTTTATTAGGGCACAGCTGACAATACAGCTTTAAACACTGGTGAGTGAACTGGTGGGGCTGAGAGCAGTTGCTTTGATTTCACACACAGCAGATATTTCACTCTTAATTTTAGCTTTAGACTTTCAAATGGGGAAAGATGTGTATGCAGGTTGTGAGTATGGCTGCAAAAACTGGTGCTGTGTTTTAATTGAGATTAAGTATTTTGCTTGCATGTGTAAAACAAATGTACTAAAAAAAGTAAAGTCGCTGCCACCAAAACTGAAAACAAGGCACTCTGGAAAATATATGCTGATATATAACTGGCTAGAATTTCCTTCATTTTGCAAAGCCACGAGCCACATGCATCAGCTCACCACAAAGTCATTAGGTCTTTTTAAACTCAGATGAAAAACATTAACAAATACCACAAAAGGCTTTAGTATGGCCCCTTTGTTCATTCACATATGGCAGTTTATAACTCCTGCACCACTTGGGTCGTGTGTTTGTTTAAGCTGCCTCCATCAGGCCGGCCCTGAAAGAACAAAAGACATCTTGAGCGATCCTAAGCAGGAAATGGGCTAATCTAAACATGGCTTGTGACACTATAAGTAGAATAGAAAGGGGAGGGATTGATTAGTCATTAATGTCCAATTGACTCCATATGGATGTTGCAATAATAAGGCCTTTTTCAGTGCAGTAGCAGAGTTATTGAATTAGAGGTTTATGTTTCCTCAGAGCTGACCTTAGGGAATTCCGGGTTGGTTCTTCTTGTTGATGTTTTAAAGAGAATGGAGTCTCTTAACAGGAAAAAGAGAAATCTTATCATAACCAAGTGTTGCTTGGATGTAGCTAACCTGTGCTACAGTAGATTCCCACCTCTTAGTATTTACTTAGCACATTTCAGAACCCTTGCAGGTGAAAAATTTTAGAGGCCATTTAAATATTCCAGTATTTAATGAATTGCTTGTGGCTTTCTCAGTTTTCCTTCCCATTCATTCACTGACATACAGCCTGTAAGAAATGTTCAAGGCTCAAATTGCAGCTCAATAATATTTGTTTAGCATTCGGAATAAAAGCAGCCTGACAAACAGAACATTTGTGTCACCCCTGTTCCAAACCTAGCTGTTTCGAAGCCGGTGTTTCGCTAGTGATGACAAGACATGCCAGTAAAGACAATGCTTCATGGGGTACCCATTTGTGTTGCCTCTCTTGCTGAAAATGAAGAATGAGAAAATCTGAATGTTGCGGGGGTGAAGAAGTAAGAGGCAGGCAAGGGGCAAAACAGATAAATGTTACTTTGCAGCTGCTACACGTCACTTGGGTTACACTGGAGTAGTAGTAGTAATTCTTGGGGCTTTCTCTAAAATTGATAACCCAAAATATTAGTTAAATGGCTACTCTTGTGTGCTAAGCTTGCCAAAGCTTCTCTTTTCATTCTGTTCTTTCCGTATTTGTCTTTTTCCATTTGATTTTAAATACTGCTATATTTTTTCACAAAGGCTGCATTTGTCTGCACACAGGTTAAGAGCAGCCCAGGGGACTGCCAAGCCGGTTTTTCATGCTCCCTGTTTTTATGGCATGTTCATGTTTATGAGTAACCCATCTCTTGCAGTAAAAGAGTGACTCCTGTTTGCATGTTTATCAGGTCCTGCTCTCCGCAGTGATAGTTGTATTACCACAGACAGGGCCAGGTATTTTGGAGGTCACAATCTGTCTTCTCCAAACGATGCAAATATGTCACCTCAGCTCAATGAATAACTGATGATAGGAGCTTTACTACTAACCAGTCATTTTCATACCAGGAACGTAGAAAGATTGTCCTTATTTCTATATGGCCAGTCTTGGTGTTTGTCCATGGAAGATGACGTGCAGTATATTTTCTAGATTAGCCAGATTCATTATCTGCGGGGAAGTCAGGGGAAATGTATCCCTTCAAACACGAATCAATGGCTAGAGTGTGAAGAGTAATTAAGGAATAACAGGGTGACTGATAAAAATCTCTTTCTTTTTGCTGTGACTCCTTTTCTCTCTGTTCGTCATCTTTTTCTCAGCCTTTTTTTTCTCTTTTCTATCACATCTATTATTGTTTGTGTTCTGGTAACACGTAAAGGCCCAATCTCAGGTTTTGTTGTAGATGATGTGTAAAATGGAAGACAAACCCACACCTCAGTAAAAACAGCAGGATTAACCCCAGCGTGGCCAAGATTTCATGAAACACGCTGAGAGATGATGTCTGTCCTAAAACTCTTTTCATTAGTAAATGTAAGAAACTCAGATACAGGCAGGAATAAATAAATAAGAAATGTAACAATTGCTATTTTATGTTTCTTAACATTTACTTCACATGAAGATGTTCATCTTTCCTGTTGGTGATCAGATTCTTTTATCTTTCTAATAATTTCTGATTAGAGAGCTCTTTAGAAAAGAAAATATTGTTTGAAATGTTTTTCATGAAGCTGTAGCATTTTTATATCTATTCTGTGGTGTTCTTTGCCTCAGTATTGCCCCTAGACTAGTATGGAATCCAGCTTTTATGGAGGGGTTGCCTGCCATATATCCACAAAAAGGGATCATTATTCTTTAATCTGCTTTCAGTTTTAAATCATCAAAGTTATGACAAGTTGAGCAATTGCAAAGGATCTAGGAAGGCAGTGAACACATCCAGAAGCTAAAAGTGTCACTTTGAGGACAGACCCTGTCTTTAGGCCAAAGTATAGATTTCTTTGCCAACTAAGCCACTAGGGCAGCCAAACTGTACTGCTTTTGCAATAATTGTAAATTCTGACCAAGCTCTTAATTCTGAAAATCCCTCCTCCAGTGACTACAGTATGAACAGTAACTGGCAGATAGAGCATTAGTTGCCAGAGAGAGACAATTACCAGCTTCCTCCTCTTGTCTTGCCCTTCACTGGTAGTACCTTTCCATTTTATCTATTATTAGTTGAATTTCCTGAAAATATTTTCAGAAAGACATAGAACACCTACTTCTTTGCACTTGCATATATATTTTCTTTAAAAATTTCAGGTGTGTCTTTCAGCCTCCGTCGGCACTAACTATAATTATCACAATAGGAAAAACCATGCTTTGTTAAATCCGTTGAAATTGTTTATCTAGGGCAAAATAATGTCAAGATATCTGCTTGACAGAATGAATTACCCAAGAACAACCAGTTTGAAAGCTTGCTCTTATGTGTTTCAACTTGTAAGTCCTCACTTGTGCATATGTGTATTTGTGCCATTAGCACCTCATTTCTAATCTAAAAAGGTACTGAGACCTTCTGGCTTCCCCCCTAGAGTCCCATGCTACAAGAACTATTTCATTGTGGTGCTTTATATGCTGAATATAATTCTGTGGTTCTGAGACAGAAGAGCATGAAGATTATATTACTTTAGTTATTTGCAGAAATTCATTTCGCAAATGCTTTTGTGATGGCCTGTAGGTCAACTTGCAAATATTTCCCCAGAGATCAAGCTCAAAGAACATCAACTCTTTGGCTGCTTTTTCAAGTCCTTCAAGTATAGACTTGCATGAAGAGGATGCAGCCAGAGTTGACCTTCTTGGGATAGTTGTAATTTATTGCTCCAAGTAAGAATTGTTTTCTAACGTAACCTTTCTCTGAAAACAGATTGTTTAGGGTGGTTTTCTTCCTTTTTTTTTTTTTCCCTTTATTTTTTTACTTTGTTTCTTTATTTTCATTCTATCTAAATTACATCCAGATTAAAAAAACACCTACAATCTTACTCCCAGTAAAACTACTCTTTGCCTTCATTATGATGGAAAAGTCAGCCCAAAATTTTGTTAATATTAAAGACAAACTCCTCCTTAGCCATAATGAGTAAGTACTTTAGGGAAAGTAAAGGTATTCTGTGTATTTAAATATATCTTTCTTTTGCTGTGAGTAGAGTAGCTGAAAAAAAAAAAAAACAACTTTTGCAAAAGTAATAATTTTTTTGGTCACCAACTTCCTAATTGCCACATACTAGTAACACATTTTTACAATATTATTTTTAAAATAGAACAGCTGTTACCTGCTATGTTTGATTTTTCCCAAATTATATAGCTCTTTGTCTCAGTAAGTATTTCAGTGTTGACTTGCTATGTTTGCAACTCATTGCAGTTTCCCAAAAAAATACATCCTCTCTCAAAGCATGGAATCTTTGATACGCCCATGGTCCAAGCCTTCTGGCAACAACGGACAGAGTCTCATCAACCATTCACCCTCATAAATTGGTCCTGCTTGCAGGTCACTCTTCAAAACTCCTCTCCCCCTTTGCAGTAAAAAGCTGACTGCAGCCTCCTGTAAATGCAGAACACCTGTAGCACGGTGCTTAACTTAGAATAGTCTTAAAACAGTTTTGCAGCTCGCGTTTGCCGCAAACCTGTCTTCTTTTATGCGCGCGCATGTTAGCGTACAAATTTCCAAATTGGTGGCAGTTGTAAAGTAATGGCATTGGAGGCATCATAAATTACCACGGTGATCCTCAGGAGAAGACACTGCTGTATGCGAATGAGTGTTTTGCTCTCAGGGTAATGTATGTCTTCATCTGGCCCAGTAGTCAGCATATTGCCCTGTGTTGATGGATATAGTCAGCTTGAAACTACACTACATTTCACTGCACAATAAACATGGCTGTCAACACCATATAAAGCAAAATCAATTTATCCTCTATGGTCAGTGCGTTTTAAATGAAATTAATGTACTGTGGACCTGGTGGCAAAAAGGTAGTGTATTAGTTATGCATCCTCTATTTCAGGACCTTCTTTCATGTAAATGTGTTTCTTGTACGGAATTTTTTAAAAGGCATACCTATATAATGCTTTCATTCTGAATTAGGAAAATTGTTTATTGCACAGCTAGAAACTTGTGCCTGTATTCAGTAAAACTGCAGTGTTTTATTCAGTGTAAAGAATTAATTCCATATTATTTGGCAAATAAATTTGTGTTGGGAGCAGTAATAGTTTACAAAAAAAAAGGAGGCCTATTGCTGTGCTAATTTGTTAAGTATCTGACTTTTTCAAGGTATTAAATTATATGATCAGTTTGACGAGGTCTAAGACTAAATATGTCACTCTCCCACTTCTTGCCTTTTTTATAGTTAAGGTATAATTCTAAAACCATGTTATCATCACAATTGCAGAAGATTTTTTTCCAGTAAAAGCATGCCTTGGTTATCTGTTCCTCCCGTATTAACTAGTTCTACACTCTGAACTCTATTACCCCCATGAAGCTTTGCTGTTTGTCATCAAGAAACAGGGCTGGATGCATTCAAAAACCCAGTTAGCAGGTACAAGCTGAATTGATGACAAAGACAGGACACTGAGGGATCCTAAAGCACAGCGGGAGTGGAGTTAGAGAGCTTGTCTCCCACTCTGGAGGCTCCAGGATGCTGTTGGAGGAACAGTTTTATTACATATATGCGGTCAAATGCTCCAAAGCCCATCTAAAATTCAACCAAAGCAGGTGCAACTTTAAAATGTTCAGCTCCAAATGTAATCAGACCCATACAAATGGCAGCATGTACCTGGTGCACGGTATAATTTATTTTGTGAAATGTTTGTGAAAGCACGTGCTTCACCGCTCAAGCAGCAAAGTCATTGCCAATGGCTTGTATCAACGAGCCTACATCAGTTTGGAGTCTCAAATGTAACTTTTGCGTGAGTTTTGTTGAGCATTCAGAGCATGTATTTTGTGTTGAAGCCCCAAATGGGAGCTTTATCAAATCTCCATGACTTAGTTGGAGAAATATCTGTGTAATTTGTTTCTTCACTTTAATGTTGGGTCATCCCAGATGGGTAAGCCTGCCCAGTTACACTGAGACCACTGATGAGCCCATCTCTCTCTTAGACCTGACAGCAAAGAGAGAGAGAGAGAGAGAAAGAGGCTAAGATAAGCACAGCACTGAAAGCACTTTCCTAATCCACGTAATAATGTTTTGCATCCATCTTGTTTCTTCCTGCCCTGACGTTCCAGGGAGTAAAGCAGTGAATGGCTCTGCCGCTAAACTACAGCAGTATTATTGTTGGCCAACAGGAGGGGCCACGGTGGCTGAAGCCCGGGTCTACCGGGACTCGCGGGGCCGCGCCAGCAGCGAGCCCCACATCAAGCGGCCGATGAACGCCTTCATGGTCTGGGCCAAGGATGAGCGCCGGAAAATCCTCCAGGCCTTCCCCGACATGCACAACTCCAACATCAGCAAAATCCTAGGTAAGCGCAAGGCAGCGGGAGACAAGTTGTGTTGGCAGGTTTAGGTTAGATTTTGGGAAGAAATTCTTGGCTGTGAGGGTGGTGAGGCCGTGGCACAGGCTGCCCAGAGAAGCTGTGGCTGCCCCATCCCTGGAAATGTTCAAGCCCAGGCTGGATGGGGTTCTGAGCAGCCTGGTCTAGTGCAAGGTGTCCCTGTCCATGACAGGGGGTTGGAATGAGATGATCTTTAAAATTCCTTCCAACCCAAACTGTTCTACAGTTTCATAAACTTCTCTAATTTTAGGACTTTTTTTTTTTTTTTTTTTTTTTTCTGGGAGATGTTCAGCGAAATTGGAATTACTGAAACTTATACAAATGAAGATTCATGGATTGTTTTAATTTTCATTCCCTTCCTTTTCCCTTTCTGCCCCTTCCCTAGTACTTTTTACTCTCAACAGCAGGCATAACATGGTTTAAAACCTAGCAGCATTGAAAAGGAAGGTTTTGTGAAATCTGTTGCAAGAGTGTATCCCAACAAAAGATCTAATAGGATCTACGTAGATCCCATTAAAATGCACCTGAACTACAAATCACCTGAATGCAAAATGGTTCTTGCTAGACTAAATACTGGCATAAAATTTAAAAAGTACAAAATCAAAATCAAAGGTTTATGTCAGACAGTGCAACGTCAAAGAAAGGAGCCTGGCACAGTTCAAAAGACCTGTACATGCAAACCTCACATCCAAAATGATGGTTGGTTCAAAATGTTGCAATGTTCAAAAACATAAGTCCTAGAAGCATGCAATTAAAATATTGCTTAGGTAAAAAATCCACCATAGTTAATATTTAATTTCTACAGATTGGGACAATCAGGAAATATTCCATGGATTATATTTTGCCTCTGTGCAAATAAATGGACTCACTTTTGAGAAATTTTGATTTGCTTTTTAAGACACCTCAAGAGAATTAGAAACATACGTGAGAATGAGTGGTGAAATGTTAAAACCTATATTTGCTTTCTGAGTCTTTGAAGTGAAAGACAGATTCCAAACGTAGCTCATAATAAATAAAAGTAAAAATCAAGTTTCCTCTGTAATCATTTTATTGTAAACTCTGAGTTCAAATACATTCTTAGCAAAGTTTGTTGCATGTTAGTTCAATCAGAGGCAAGAATACATAGAAATAAATGTTACTTTGTCCTAAAAGTTCCAAAATCTTTCTTAGCAGTTCTCATATTTTTGTCTACCATATAAGTAAGTTACATGAATAGCCTTTCAGTTTTGTATAAAACCTTCACTGTTCCAGTGTTGGCAGCTGTAGGGAATCTATATTATTTGTGTGCATTCTGTGAAAAAAACTATTAGGAGCATAGTAACTGTATTCATTAAAATGTAAACTTCCAGCATAAATATTTCAGAAGTGCCAGCAATTGAGTGTTTGTTAACCATGGAATTAACCTGTCAGTATCTGCTCTGCCACAAATAAGTCCATGTCCATATAATATCTGTGCAACTTTTCCAGGACAATAAGAAAAGAGACTGAAATATTAGAACTGACACAGAGTATTGCTGGCTACGGATAATATTTATACAACTTTTCCATTTGTTGATGTATGAAAAATGTTGGTAAAAGAATAGCTTCCACCCACGTTTACCACAGCTGTAATCGTTTTATTCATCCAAAAGACACCAAAAACCTATCTTCTGCATTTCTTATTCCCGTCTCTGTTCAAGTGTTTAGATAGTTCCTTACAAACAATACAAGAGACCTGAATACTTGCCTCTTCCTGTGTACACTGTGTTAATTTTTTAAACTTTTTTATTGGTGCAGCTTTCAATGGGAGTTTACAGTACCTGAAGTGGTGTATATAGTTACAATGTGCTTTCTGTTTTACTTTTTATCTTTTCAACGTGAGTTTGTGAAACGTAACTTTCTCGATTCAGTTCTGTGTGTTTGTTACATCTGGCCAGAAAATAACCCGCATAGTAGGATTTAAAATAGGTGTCAATATTATGCCAAGCTTATATCAGAAATTCAGTAAATTTAAGACACCCACACAGCAAGGGATTGTTCATAATTTTGCTGAATCTATAAGGTTTGATACTTTTTCCCTGCTACATAGCAAGTTATTAATATCTATTAGCAGGAGTGTATAAACCAAATTCTCATAAAAATATCAAAGAAGCCTGTGTCCCTAGGCAATGTGTTAGGCTTTTAACAGTAAAAGTATGGCTGCAGACTTTCCTTAACCATCACACTGTGCGTGGTATTATAGAGGTATGGAATTACTCACAGATTAATGCTCTCATTGTAAAAAATTAAGTAGTCTGTTTTGCAGCATGAGGCTGAGATTTTGAGACTTAACTATTGGTTTTAAGTGCACCTATTTAATAGAGATTTACATATGCTTGGTCTGAAGCAATATCTGAAAGTCAGGGTTCTTTTAAGGTGTCTCAGGTTGTGCGAGCCAATATATGTGCAGACTGATGTAAATTTAAATCAGTTTATTTAACTAAATTAAAATTTATTATGGTGAGAAGGCATGTTGAATTGTGTATGTGTAAAGCTAAACCTGCTTTACTTGAGCACTCACTAGCATCTTGTGTCAACAGGCTCTCGCTGGAAGTCCATGTCAAATCAAGAGAAACAACCTTATTACGAAGAGCAGGCACGACTAAGTAAAATCCACCTAGAAAAGTATCCTAATTACAAATACAAACCTCGACCAAAACGTACCTGCATTGTGGATGGGAAGAAACTGCGTATTGGTGAATACAAGCAACTGATGAGGTCTCGAAGACAGGAGATGAGGCAGTTTTTTACCGTAGGGTGAGTACAATTGTTGTAATTGTTTTCCAAGACAGAGCCTGCTGTTTCAAACCAAATGGACTTATCTGTTTAAGTCGCTGACTAATGTCATTTAGAAGGACGGGGTTTGAACTGGTAAGATCTTATTAAAAACATAAGATGGAATATGGAGCTATCGGCTTGCCACTGAATGCTGATTGTGAGACTGATTGTGGAATTCTTTAAAGTCAAAAGAAGTTGTTTCCCATTAGCCTGAAAGGTTTGAATCATTTCTTTTGTGAGTTTTTAGTAAGCTAATTCATTCTGGGTTAACAAATGACTCCGGCATCGTTTCCTAAATTAAGAAAAGAACAAAGAGAAAAGCACAAAAGATTATTCCCATGTAGAATAAGGAGTCAGGAGAGGGGGGAGAAGTGAGAGGAGCAATAGCAGTTGCATGAGGAACACACAGGAATGAATGATATCATGGTATGAAGCTACTAGGAATTTTTTTATATATAGAAGTGTGGAAAACATATTTTTTAAAAAATAAATTTCAGAGTCTTTCAAGTAGTGCATAGATAGACTGGGTAGATTTATAGCTCAAAATACGGCTCAAAAAGATCCTGGCACAGTTTTAAGAACATTGTGTGTGTTTTTAGCGGTATTTCCTCCAGTGTTCAGCAGAGGAAACAGCACTATGAGACATTTACAGCCTAAAGATAACAAAAGTCCAGTGAAACAACTGCACCAGAACTGATTTCTCTCTCCTGTTTTGTTTTTTTTTTTTTTTTTTTATGAATTAATCTGTGATGCTCAGTGCTCTTACACAATGTTTCTGGTGATTTACAAAGAGTCTAAAAGCTGTCTCCTGTGCCAGCCTTTCCAAATTCACAATGTTCTGCTTATTTCTCTAATCACAATAGTCTCCTTTTGTTGGGTACTTCACTACCAGATAATTGACCTTGACGTCGATTATGTGCCCTCATTTTTGGCTTGGGATGCAGAACTCCTGTTGCAGTCAATTATTTTGTGTTACAGCCTGCAACAATGCGGGCTCTTTCTTCAATCAGTAAATAGAAGTGGTTTTGATATCTTGAAATAGCCTTCCAGTCTATAGTTATGACATTGTTTTTTATTCTTCAGTCTAAGGGAAATTGTTTACTAATTGTCTTTCATCAAAATTGCACGTAGGACTCCAAATAGAAATCTGAATTTATACAGCACATCACAAATTATATTCAGATTGAGGGGATGAAATTCTAGCTTATGTCTTCCAAAGTAGATTGACAGACCAAATCACATCTAGACAAGAAATGCAAAAGTAATGCCAGAACAGCAGTCTGAACAATTTGAGAATTGTTTGCTAATTCAAAACAGTATTAAGCAGTAGCATTTTACACATTAATAATTGTGGCTAAATATAGGGGCAAATATGGAGGATGGATTTAAAAAACTTCTAAAAGTGCTTACTTAAAGAGTGATATTTCTATTAAAAAAAAAAAAATATATATACAATGAAAGCTATTAAAAAAATACCTGGTAGTGCAACTTAAATGTAACATCGTTCTCATATATCCAACAGTATGATCACAAAGACCATGAGAATGTCACTATATTTTTAAAGGATTGTTTCTAATTCCTGTTTATACTAAGTGCACTTCACCGCCTTGAAGAAGTTTGAAGTAAACAACCTCTGTGCAGTTTTATGATGATGCACTGGACTTTACCAAAACCGATGACTTTTAGTTATGCAAGTGGTGGAAAGGGGGGATGAAGTCTAATGGATGCATTCCATAAAGGCGAAACGAGATCCGTGTTGCTGTGCGATGTGAATATAGATTTTGGTCCTGAGGAATCACAGCCTGGGATTTTAAAAAAAAATTATTTCATACTTCCCTGACTCCCCACTGTTGTCCCAGGTTTCCCTTTCCCCTAAAGAATAATTTAAAACAAATTTGTTGGAAGACACCAAGTAAAATTAGTGAAAAAAACCAGACTAGAACATCTTTTTTGAACTGAAACACAAAACATGGAATCATTTGTCTCAGCAGAATACTTTACTGAGTAATGAGAAGCAACATTTCTTCCAAATCAGATTAGAAATAAGTGAAACACAGTAACTGAGCTCATCAGCTTCTTAAACTTACTCTTCCCTGTGTTTAACATAAATATCACATAAAGCATCAGCTGGAACAGTTTTCCTAACTGACCTCACACCCCTATTATTTTTCCACTGTTTTGATGGAACAACATAAATCGTCCTTCAGAACTGTAGGCATGAGAGTTGGGATGCTGTTTCCTTTTTAGAATGAAATAAGAGACAAATGTGGTTTTTCGGATTGAATATGCTCTGTGTTTACAGTAAATATTTCAGTGGAAGATAGAGAACAAAAGTACAAAATAGACTCCAATGAAATGTGCCAAGTGCTTCATACTGCTTGAAGTACTGCTGGGGTTTTTTTGGTTGCTTTTTTTTTAAAAAAAAACCAAACCAATTAAGTTGGGAATGGGTACACCGAAATGGCAAGGAAATATAGTCACAGAATAAGAAGTAGATGTGTGAAGAGTAAGATAAACATTCAAAACAGGTGGCTAAAGGAAATAGCAAAAGGCAAGAAAAAAAAATATACTTTCATAATTGTGTTTGCGTTTTTCTCGTATCAATTGTGCATTTGTGTCTTAGGCAATCCAGTGAAGGCCAGTTGCTCTCAGACTGCCTTAGGTGAGCCATTGGCTAACATTGGGTAATTCTGCTATGGGTACAATCCCACGCCACAAACATGGAGCTCTCCATGGCTTGAACGTTTTCGATGCAAAAGGCTCACGTTGCTCACTTCAGTGAGCCACAATCTTTGATAAGTTTTGTCAAAATGCACAAAAGGGGTTTAAAGAATGTCAATATACAAACTAGCCAGGATTTAAAATAAAATAGAGAAATAAGCTAATGAACGGCTGGGTTCTGTTCTGATTTTTGAAGAAAAACCTTCAAAGGATTGAATGAGAGTGAAGATTTCTTGGAATAAATTGTGCAGGAAATTAATGTTTTCAGAGAAATGTTATGTATTTGATAGACAAAAATCTAGGAACTGCCAAGTGTTTTAAAGAACGGAGTGGAATTTACAATGTGTGTAGGCCTTCTGTTGCATCCCTACATGGATGAATTTGGTTCCAAACGAGGCAGATAATACACAGAAATGATTCATGTTTAATGCAGAGTATATTAAAAAATTGCTGATTTCAATCTAGTGGAAGCTGAATATGAAGCCAGCTATGTCTTTAAAATAATTGAGTTACTTTTAATAGTAAAATTATTAATGGAACTTGTGAATGATACCTTCAGCACGAGTTAATCCCCAACAGACTTCAAGTGATTTACAATTTATCTTCAATAGTAGTTTTTTGTAACACATCAGTAAATGTGAGCTAACAAATGGATCATATATAAACGATAAAATCAGGTATTTTAAGTTGAGAGTCTGACTTTTGTTACCTCGTCTTACAAAGACAATCCACCCCTCAGTCATTTTTACAGTCTAATATACTCTAAATACCAGTATATGCTATATACAGTTCTCTGTAAAATGATGTAAGCAGTAACTTTTTTCTGTGTTTTACCAGCGAAAGATGTTTAGAATAAAGCCTTTATAATGTTTATAACTACTGTACACTCACAGTCTGAATGTTGCTAGACTATGGTTTTGAATAAGTCTGTAATATTATACTCCTGTAGCTTGAACTTAAAGCAAGTACACAATGGGTGCTTTTGTGAGATTTACTGTTTTTTCATTCCTTATGGGAATGTAAGTTGCAGGGGTGTGTAGCATATGAGCGTTTTCCTTAATGCAATCAGTTTTTGCTTCAGTCATTTAAAGAGCTGTCAGAAAATGATTGGGAAGGGATCAGAAAACAATGGTAATTTACCAATTTAAAATACTTAGCTGGTTTGGCAAAAGTCAAAAGTGGAACATTCTCCAGAAAAATCCTAAGAATATTAATACCACGAACTTGTGAGCAGGTCAATTTGTCTAAGAATTTTCATGTTAGCTCCATTTTTATATTTACTTAAGTGCTTTGGGCCAAATCTTTGGCCCCAGAGCGGACAGATGTGTTATCAGTGCTGTCAGAGCAGAGGAGAGTGACCCTTAGTAGTTGTCTGCATAAAGATATCTTTGTCCAAGAGGAGATGGTGGAGAGGTTTCAAGGCAGGGGATGTAGCCATGAGTCACCATTCCTCATGGATCTGAAGAGATCAGAAGATTAATGTTGCTTTCTGGAAATCTTAACAGGCAGGAAACTTCCATGTGCAACTGAGCTGAATTGTAACCTGTAGCCTACAGGTAAAGTATGCTTTTATCTCCCCACTCCGAGGTTCTGTGGTTGGCAAAACTCTAGCTAGAGGCAAGGATTAAATGCGTGGAATTTAATGGTATAAAAGACTCCATTAACATGAATGCCTTTAAGAACTACAAATAAAAGAAAACATAATGGCCAGAGTTGTAGGTTAGAAATTCCGAACTCTTCCTTTCAGGGAGAGTAGTGGGAATTTAAATAAATGCTCTGGTTTCCTCCCTCCAAGAACTTAATTACTTAGGAAATGATAACACTCATCTCCAGTAACAAATGCCATCCACATTGTTTGTGGATATACTAAAATATTTTGTGGATATTTTAAAATCAGGCTTTCTGGGGTGTAATGTAGCAATTGGAGCAGAATTTACGGCGACAACCTGATCAGCTCTAAACAATAACAGGTATTAACTCAGGTGTCCAGTTACTGGGGGTGTGTGGGTGCCCATGTTTAAGTGCTAGCAAAGTTTTTGCCAGCAAATGGGTAGCAATTTGAGACCCTTTCCAATTAGGTGGTACAGTTACCACAAGTTTACAGTTCCACAGTGAGATATAGGTAATTTAAAGTTATTACCCAGCCAGAAGCAGGCGCAGCATGCCTGATTTTTGTTTCACATGTGGAAAAGGACTGAAGTTATGAATGACAAATTCACTAAGCCTTTAACTTTCCTGTTACACCAATCGAGTTCTCTGGCAATTAGATTCATTTTGTAGTTTGCTGTGCATTTAGTGTGTTCTCAAGTAAAATGTGCCTCTGTAAATTTGGCTTTATGCTCGGATGCTACCTTTGTGCTTTGAAATGGGTGGTACTTGGACAAGTGTACGCGGTCCCTCTGAAATGTGGATATGCAAAAGGGTTCTGCTGACTTGATAAGCATTTGAAAGAATACCGGAGTTTCTTAGTCTGGCCTTTAGGCCTTAACACTGATTACATTGCCCTCACTTCATCAAGATATCTCACAGCCTTGTCTTAAGCCGATTTTTTAATTGTTCTTGCTGCTTGTAAAAAGGCGATTTTTTTCTGAAAAAATACAAACTTTTTTGGGGGTAGGTGTAGAAGTGGATACGAGTGTTCTGATACTTAATGCCATCTGTAACACAACAGCAGCTTGTGCTCAAACATTCCTTGAATATATTCTACAACTTCTGTTACAGGAGTGGTGAAAACTTTTTCAAAACGTCACTTGGCATTGATATTATGGTGCTCTTTGATGAACAACTGGTGATGTTTTGTTTTGTGAATTTATTTATTCTAAAAAATACCGGGGAGAGATTAGTACCAGAAGTTGTTAGATGGGCAGATTAGAAAGAATTAAGTGTGTATGGCCTGGTGACAACTACGCAGATCTTTTCTGTTGACCATGTGTGGGTTTCTTTTTCCTCTGCTTTGTGGAAACATTCATTAACGTGAACATTTTCTGCATCTAAAAGGTGTGGAGGAGATACGCGTGGGTTTTTAACAGTAATAGTTTATACTCCTGAAAACATGCAATCCTAAACCAGAAATGTTCCCATGTGAGGTAGGTGTTCAATTTTATGGATAAAGTATTGAAAGATGTTTGCAGAAAATCACTTGCAAGCAAATACATTGGCTGAAAATTGTTTTCACAGAACATTTATCAGACCATTTAAAAAGTGAAAATTTAGTGAAAAATCCCAAGCTGTTTGTAAATCATCTGCAAATCATCATTTGCAAACAGGAGTATAATGACTGTGTCAAATGAATTACTGCGTTTTCGCTTGCTGCTAGCCAGGTGTACGAGACTTACACAACAGATGTTTGAATTTCTCAAGCTGTGCGGAGGCTGTAAGAGTCAGGCTAGCAGTACCAGCCATGGCAGGACTATTTTAATGGTATGTTACACAGAGTGTTCATGATCTCACTGTATCACTGCCCAAACTCGAAGGACTTCAGCTTCCCAGTAACTCCCTAGTGGGATATTTGTCAAAATTAGAGTTTGATCAATGAACAATAAAGACTCAACGCTTAGGGTTTTGTAAATAAGCTTAACATTGTTTTGTGTATTGATTTAGCCAATGGTTAGGGCTTTGTGAGACTGGTTTATGAAATGTCCTTTTGTCTTTAGCATAGAATGACACAGAAGTCAAGAAGCTGCAGATACCTTAGACTATTCAAACATATCTGACAGTGTTTCTCCTGCTGAAATTCTATAATAGTTCACTGTTACTGGGTCAATATTGCTCTAAAGAAGGTTGGGAACATACTGAAATGTATGATTCTTTAAACAGATTATGCAAATAGGCGTGTATGTTCAATAACTAGTCAATGCTAAATCAGCATCTTCCAGGACGCATTTGTTCTTTTTTTATCAAGTACTTAGCTTCAAAACTCCAGTCTTACACATTAAATCCTGAAAAGCAAATGGCATTCTGATCAGGGTTCCAAATAAAAATCAAAAGCCAGCAATAAAATATCAAAAGAATGTCTAAGTGACGTAGGAGGCTACCTGCCACTGACATAGTAAATGAGATGCTTACAGTTCTGTCTGCCATTTTAGGTACTTCCAGGTTATCTTGAAGTCCTCTCATTTACAGAAGCTCTTGTCATGAGTTTAGGGAGTTTAGATTTTGGATACGTGGTGTCTACTGTAGAAGCCAGGCATCACACAGATGCCTGAAGCCTTTTGGTGGTCCCTGTCCAAGTGCTAGATAGTATTATGGTTTAAATAAACCCATAAAACACATGAAAGAATCAATGTCTGGTAGTGACTGAAAACACTTCACTTCCCCGTTGTTCTTAGGGGGGAGATAAGGTGAACAAACCCCATACAGGACTGACCTGTGGGCCCCGGAGGAATACATGCAGCCTCTCTAGGAATCCATCTGCTTTTCTTTCCTTTGGACTTGCAGAAGGTCTCCCCTCCTCCAAACCCAGCAAATCACATTTCCCTCTCGTTTTTCCTTGCAGACAACAGCCTCAGATTCCAATCACCACGGGAACAGGAGTTGTCTACCCTGGTGCTATTACCATGGCGACTACCACGCCGTCCCCTCAGATGACATCAGATTGCTCCAGCACCTCTGCCAGCCCTGAGCCCAGCATCCCTGTCATCCAGAGCACTTATGGTATGAAGACGGACAGCGGAAGCCTTCCTGGAAATGAAATGATAAATGGAGAGGATGAAATAGAAATGTACGAGGACTATGAGGATGATCCCAAATCAGACTATAGCAGTGAAAATGAAGCCCATGAGGCAGTCAGTGCCAACTGAGGAGTGTTCACACAATTAAAGTACTCAGACTCATTCGGGTTTTTTTGGGGTTTTTTTGAACAAAAGTTCTTAAAGAGCCTGCATGCATGTGTGGCTCCTACAGTTACATCAGCAGAATGGTCTTAAATGTTTCTTATCGTGTGAGACAGATTGTTTCCCTAATTTTTCATGAACTTGGGGTTTTTTTTTTGTTTGTTTGGTTTTTTTTTGGTTTTTTTTTGTTTTGTTTTGTTTTTTTAATTTAGATGAAGACATAAATATCAGACATCAGGACTTGAAAACTTATATGAATCAATAGCTGTCTTACAAGTCTTACCTTTTGTCTTTTTCCGTTTGGATGCTGATAAAGGTTTAAGTTACTGTTTTAGATGGGGGTTATACATTCTCACTCAGGTATGCTGTGCCAGCCTACAGGTTGTGAATGTGTTTTTATTCTGGATTATTTTAGAAAAAAAAACCTGCAGATTTCATATTGTGAAACAGAACAAGTCCGCAAGTGTGCACACCTGTGCATCATAGCTCGTCTTTAAAAAATAGTCTCTGAATTCCATTTTTTTTTCCATATGTATAGCTGAACTTCTGATGTGCCAAACTTTTCATAACTTTTGAATCTTAACATTTTAAAAAAAACAAAGTCTTAAAGGAGACACTGTAAAGTCTTAGACAATCCTTTGGCATCTTAAAAAAAATTATATATAAAACCTAATTTTTTTCCAGAATATGGTAAAGTACTCAGGAATCTGGAGACAGGATATTCTTAATTAGTGAACATGGTTGCCATAGTGCATGTGCCCAATTGCTTTTGCCTCTTGATGTGCCATTAGTGTGAAATTTTAAGTAAGCACAAAAGAGCGATCACCAGCTATGGACAGGCCTGTCTTAGCAGTGTGAGGCCACCTCTGATTACATTCTCTACCCCTCTGCTTTTAACCCTTGCATTCAGTCTTAACACATTTTCTCTTAAATAATTTATTCATTCCAGAATGTCAAGGGTCCAAATACTTAATATTTATTTTTAAAAGTACAGTTGGTGGCATTACACTTACAATTCCTTATTGATATTTTAAAGAGCCTCTCCTTTCCCCTTCCCTAAATCACACAGGTATATGAAAATAAAAGTGCACCTGCTACTAGAATGAACATGACTTTTATGAATGAGAAATTCACTTGTTCCTCTAACACTGTATGTTCAAGGAGCACTTGGAAACACTCTGCTATATGTATTGCAAAATAAAGTGAGTACTTTTATATGTACATAGAGTACAAATATCCCTAAAAATGTGTTTATAGTTATAAACCTCTATACTCAGACAGCAAAGGCAGACGTAAAATCCAAACTGCACTTACAGTCCACCATGCTGAATTTTTAGGGCCTGAGGAATCCTGCAGTAAATTGTGGTGCTGTACTTCAAGTTCCTATTGCCACCTGAAGGAACTGTGCTACCTTTGGAATTTATGCAGTGATTTATATGTGAGACTCCAAGTGGGGGAGGGACGTCCACTCAAATGTCTAATTGCAAAGGTTGAAAGTGGGACATCAAAAATATTTATTGTATATTAGTCGTGTGGGAATGTGACTCGTCCAGTGGTGGTCAGGTGCTTTGGGATCTTTGGATGTAAGGTGCTATAGAAACTACAATTTCTATTTTAATTACTTCTAGAAACAATGCAATTACTGGAGAAAATTCTGGGAAATATACGAGAGAGTTATTCAAAGATTGCGAATTTATTAGATTTCAAAGACAGAGGAGAAACTGCCTGTATTTTTTCCCTCGTGCTCCACTGCTGTTCACAAATACATCACTGTATATATCTACAGTTCCGATAGGCCTGATGAACGAGTGTGCTGAAGCTCCTCAGCTCCCTCAGCTTTTATTTGGAATTGAAAATGTTCAGCACACTGGCAGTAGATTCAGGCTCAGGCTGAGAGGCACCAGTGGGCCTAGAGCAGCTCCTCTGGAAGTCTGGGAGCATCGTCCCAGAGAGCTGGACAACAGAAGGAGTCTGTTGTTGGTCTGGCTGTCCCTGTGCATCCTGTCCTGCAGACACTCTTGAGAGCTGCACTGACACCATGCTCTGTGGAGAAGCAGTCTTTTTTTTCCCCACAGCCCCACTGATACCTGTTCTGTCCGAAACAGCCATTTTTGCCACTGTAGGAATCACGTTTCTATGTGAGAGAACGACCCCCAAGACAAAGACGATTGTTCAATTTACAGGACAATTTATAAAGATAATGGCATAGAAACACAATGGTCAAATTTCTCTGACCATTTTGTAATTTGGAACAAAAAAAAGCTATATTTTTAATATTTATTTAAATGTGTTCTGAGTCCATGTTTAATAAGCAATAAACTGGTCTAGCCAAGTCTTTAAAGGCATATGCTGTGTCATTAGCTGGTGAGCGTCCTCTTTAAGCTGGCTAAGGTACTGATAGAAAGTGGTTTTTTGTTCTTAAAATAGCTTGGGAATTTGAACTGGTTTTGATACATTCAGCTCTGATTGGGGGGAGGACATCATTATTTCCTAAAAAAAAAAAAAAAAAAAAAAAAATTATTTTTTTTAAATTTTTTACTAAATTTC
>VZRN01004655.1:2376771-2392957 GCA_013397935.1 Dasyornis broadbenti | reverse complement strand
TTTTTCAAAAAAAAAAAAAAAAAAAAAAAAAATTACTATTTATTAATGTCTTACATAATTCTCCAGTTAGCAGTATCTCTCCCTCCCCCTATGTCACTTTCTTTCTCTCTTGCTCTCTTTTTTTTTCTGGTTTTGTTGCATAGGTAGAATGCTGTATTGCTAGCGTTATATTTTATGTAATTATTTTTTTGCACAAAGGCAAACATTTAGATTAGTTGGTTAATTTTTTTTTTTTTTTTTAAATTTTATGACCATGCCAAAATAATATTCTGCAGGCTTGTGGAGAACAAAGGACTGTTCTTTAGGACTGAAACTTGATTTTGCTTGTAGTACAAAAAAAAACACACACTCACAGATGTTGTTTCGTAAGTGTTATAAGCACTGGATATAAATGGTATTTTTTATCACTTCTGACTAATGTGAAACTGTTGTACGAAAACTACATGAACAAAAGTCATCTGTTTCGACTCGTGTGGGCCTGCCTCACAGTTGCCGGATTTGAGTCATTTTTATGTCTTGTTATTTCATTTATTTATGCAAAATACATGTATGTATGAACACTTTGTTTTAGCTCCAGCCCTGCCTCAATGCTGATGCTCTGTATGTTAAAGCCACATTCTTGAAAATGACTGGCTGTTCAGGAATCGCCAGCTGGTAAAAATTGCGTTTACTGGCTGGGGGAGTGGGAGGAACATATTTGAATCTGAATTGTGCCTATGAGCGTGTTATTCTATTTATTAGCCGACATTGGCTCTAAAATGTCAGTAGAAATCAAGGAAGGACAATCATAAGGATATAACCCAACATTTTTACTTTCTTAATCGGAGCTCAAAACAAAGTTTTTGATGAATTTACCATCTCATTTTAGATTTTTTTTTTTTTTTTAAATTGTGTAAATATAACATAGGAAATAGAATTTTATTTTTTGTTCATGGATACTTAGTGAAGTATAAGTTATGTATTTACTTTTGTTCTATATCAGTGTATGTTGGTCCATATTAAATGCTGACAAGTCACTGTACCTCATGTAGATGCTGAATTTACACCTGCAGTGTGAGCGCAGTATTGTGGACCTGTAGCTGGGACAGCAAGATGCCTCACTTGTGCTCTCTCTGATTTGTAATAGCATATTCCACAAACAGGGAATACTTTCTTCTTTTTTTTTTAGAAAGTTGATACATGAAACATGCCAAATTCTGGCTACCTTTGATAGGAAACAGTCTTCTGAATCCGAGTAAAACCAATGAGATATCTTACTTCCTAACAGGAAGTTTGGAAGTCAAAAGCATATCCCTGAAAGATTGAAATGACTGAAATGGCCCTTGCAATGCAGGCGAGACTCAATAATACGAAACCTTTACGTTGTACATTCATTTAATCATGTTATTGTCATGTTAGGTTATTATACCAGGGAAATTGTTCACACAATACACAAGGAGGATTCATGGAATTGCTTCTTAAGCTTTGTGTTCGAGGGCCCTTAGAAACCGACTGAAAAAAAAAATAACTCCATTCAGGAGCACTAATATAGTAATACTATTTTCTCTGTGAACAGTTTATTTAATTAACAGATACAATATATTTTCTTTTGGAAATTTATTAAATACTTATATTCAAGAGAAGAAGACTCCCCAAACAGTCTGGTACCAACTAAGAATAGTTCACTTCTTACTTTACAAAAATGGAAAATAAAGGTCCCGATGGAAACCATACTGCTTTCCAGGGTTCAGGTTTACATGCAGAAACAAGTCTGAAGAATTGGCCAGATTCTGGGCTGCCTGTACGCTGGGGCATCACCATTCAGCCTGTGAAACCACCTGCTGAGCATTCACAGGATCTCCGTGTGCTCCTAAATCAGTGTACTCAGGCGCAGCACGAGGCAGGGGGAGGGAAAAGATGGGATTGCCCTGGGATGGAAATGCAAACCCAACAGCAGCATTAGTCCCAAGAAATAATTTACCCTGTGCAAGGTGTGCAGCAGTCAGCTGTGGGCAGCTCCTGCTTTGGACAAACACAGCACAACCACCTCCCAGTGCCATCTGGTCTCCGGGTTGGCTTCCTGGATTTTGTTTTGCGGTCACATCAAAAGCGCGGCATTTCAAAATCATTTCCTAGCAAAACGTTCTACAAGATTAAGACCCCATCCTCCCCCAGCAAAACACTCACCTTCCTGCTTAGTGTGAAGCATTTTGGTGCTTCCATGGTGGTCAGGAGGACTATCACAGTGTTGGTGTTAAGTGGGGTGAATTTTGCTGAGCCAGGGCCAGAGTAAGGACAGCTGCACTGGAGATGCAGCCAGCAGGATGTATGATAGAGTTCTTCATGTTTTCAAGGAAAGTTAATGAATGGGCTTGGACCCTTGGTGTTTTGCATGCTTTTTTAAGATTCAAGTTGGCACTTAAGCATGTTCTTTCAAAGAATAATACTATATGACCTCATTTGATCTTTTACAAAACACTTTTTCCTTTAAAAAAAACCTTCTAAACTCTTTTTTTTTTTTTTTTAGTGCAACCCATTAAAATCTATGATTTTTCTCAGATCAAGCTACATTTTTGATATACTGCAATGTCCTGCTACAGAAGGAAAAACAACGTATATGCAAAACTATTTCATTTTAATCCAACACCCTTTTTTAACTACCAGAATTGTTGGAAATGGTGACAAAGAAGTATTCTGAGATTTCACACGCTGGGTAAAAAGGGGTAGGGTGGGGTGAACTGGGCTAAAGGAAAACTTATCAAATTGGTATTTATGGCAATATGAAAGCTATAAAGCAACTTAGTGACATAGCTTGCTTTGTAATTTCCGCTTTCTAAAAACCACAAGTGAGGTCCTTGGTGCTCTTGGAGTATGGGGAATGTGCAAATATTTAACTGTTTGTATGCTGCACATTGCAGACCTGCTAGTGTGCATTCTCCGTTTGTCTTCCTTTGTCATTTGTGTTTTGCTTTCCAGAAAGCAATGATGTTTTTTTTTTTCTTGTACCCTTCTTCAGCTTGTAGCAAACTAGAATGCTTAGCATTTATGTTCATTCATTATTGTATTTCCCATGTAAAAATTTTTTTATTACATTAAGACAAGCTTATAAGCTGTTACTACATAACTTATCTTACTGTAACTCTTATTTCCTGACATTGTAATTTGTTTGTGATGTATATTGTGAGATTGTACTCTATGTTAATTTAATCAGCACAATTCACTGACATGCTGGACTGACATGCTAGCTGCTGTTTCAAATTGTAAAGTTTGTGTAGAGCTGTTGGGACAACTGAGACTCTCTTGTCAAGGTACTATGCTTTGATTCCTATAGCAACACCGTGGGTGCAGCTCTGACTGACGAGGGCTGCTTGTTTAACACTCACTGGCTACTTAATGGGCAGGTTTTCTTTGTAGAAATTCTATATACAGTGCAGGTACCTACCTGGGCCCATGGCCGGTAATTATTTGGGCGTTTAGAGGAAAAACTAGTGTCTATTGCTGCTTTGAATATGTTTTAAAGTCTGAAAATGTAAATAGTTTATCAAAAAAAAAAAAAAATCTTGTACAGTCCAGTGTAAAGTTTTTAAATGAACTTAAAGGTTGCCATCACATCTCACACTCTCCTCTTGATACAGTAAAAAAAAAAAGAAAGAAAAAAGTTTGCTAAGGATACTGATTTAAGAAAAAAAAAAAATCTGTTCTCAGATTAAAAAAGAGAATAGTTATTCTTAGCTCTGCTTCATTGCATAAACAGACTTCTTGGATTTTGTTGTGCAGTATTGACGTGAGGTAAATTAAATATTAAATAATCTTTCAGTGGTACTTTTAAGAGTCTTCTCCTCCTCTGCCTCAGTTATTGATGGAAAAGACAAAATTGAAAGACACTGTCCATATACAGTATGTTCTGGTGTACGTTGGCACCTTACCTACATGTTTCGGGTGGGAGGGATTTTTTAAAATTTTTTTTTTTTTCCTTTTTTTTTTTTTTTTTTTTTGCACAAGGTGCTTTCCTGATATGTTAAACATGTCATCCTTGGGTGATACAGTATATGCCATGATAGGGGTTTAGACCCCTCAGGGGAGTGTCTATAAGACTGCCTATTTATGCTCATTTACCTCAAGACTGTCCTCTCTACCCTTAATCTATTCACCATCACTCCATCTTTTGTACTGCTGTTGACACTTACAAATTAAAGATAAATTTTGTTTTATGAGATGCGCGTGTGACTTTTTCTATGCATCCCTTGTTATTCCTTTGAAGTTAGTATTAAAGATTGACCACGATGGGTTGATGGGTAGGAAAATACTAGTAGGCCTGCTCAGCTGGCCGCCTGTAAATTCGGTGACAGAATTTTCCAGCTCTTATGTTTTCCCCAAGCCTTTCTAGTCTATGAAGACATTTATCAGCCTCTGAAATCCATGATTAACAACACATGCTGCAAAAGACATGCATGATAACCAACCTAATTCGACAATACACCCTGAATGCTGTCAATTTTGCGTTCAGGAAGTGCTGTTGGTAGCAACATAATCTCAGAAGGATTTTTAGTGAGTAGAAATGAGACAAAGCAGTTCTCACGTTTCTTCTTTCTTTGCCTTCCCCTTTTCCGCTGCACATAACTTTAAACAAACTAACCAAAGTTAAACAACAAAAAGCCTATAGTTGCCATATTGCCATGTCTTTAAACTGCTGCCATTGGTGTACTGTGATTGGTTTATGACTTAGTAATTAGTCACGGTTCTCATAAGAAAAAAATTACATTGAAGCGTACTGTACTGGAGCAGAAATGTGACAGAGCATTTTGGATGTACATTTCACCAGATTCCATTCAAGTTTCAGTTAATGCACAAGCCACCTGGGAACATCCAAGTGGGACAGACTCCTCTCTTCCTTGCAGAGAGCATCCTACATGGAACTTCCTAAAAAATGACATTCTGCATTGTGAATCTGTGTGATGGAATACTTCAAAGTCAACCGTGGATGGTAATGAAGAGTCTGGCCAATGTGTTATAATGGAGAAATACATAAATATTGACTTGTGCAATTTATTCTAATTTTTTTTCCTCTCTCCCCCCCACACCTGTTGCCGTGTGATTTTTCTCCTTTGTCTTACTGGAATACTGATCACTAATCCGGAACACACTGATGGTGTCAGCTGGGTTGTTACTCAAGTACAGTGAAAAGCAAGCTGAGCAATGGCTACAAAAACTCACTGCTCCCTGCAGGAGCAAGACACAAAATGTTCATGTCATATGTCTGGTTGTCAATCCAAAAAAAAAAAAAAAAAAATGCACTAATTGCCACTCAGGACAGGAGGGGCTGTCTCCACATGCACAACAATCTTCTGGAGAAGGCAGTGTGTTGAGGGCTAACCCATACACCAAGAGCAGCACATTTGTGATTTTTGGTGCCCAGGACAGATGGATGGCCATGCATGGACATCACCTGCTGTCCTTCCCTGGGGAGCAGCACCCCTGACCAACTCGCTGCCTTCCCTATGCTGGGTGTCACTAAATGGTCAGATCAGCCTTCAGAATTCTGGCTGACAATACAATGTGTGCAGCAGGTCACAGCCAGTGAAAGGTTGCACAGTGCAGGATGAGTGTTAAATAAGCTCCTGAGTGACCGCGGTTGTTGCAATCATCACAGGAGGGCTCTGCTGCGCTGGAAGCTCCAAACAAGTGACAGACTACAGCAAATACGAGAATTGAGGTGCTCCTGCCACGCGAGTCCATTCTCATTCTCTCAGATGTTTCTCCCTCTGGCTGAGCACAGGCTCTGCCCACCAGCTGCAGGCTCCTTGGGAGCCCTCAGGACTGCTGCAGTTGGGGGCTTTCAAGATTCCAAGGTACAGCAGGAGTCCGTCTCCCCACTGGGATTTTCCCGTGGCGAGTAATTCTGCCACGGTAGCCCAACAGCAGCAGCTCATAGGGATTGGGAGGAGGGGGAAAAAGCAGAAGTTGATTTATATCTTTAATATATGGTTTATAGTAGAAAATGTGAGCTCCAGGTTGTGTCTCTGAGCAGTTAATGACCAGCTGGGTTAAGGGCCTTCAAATGCTGCCATCGGTCATTAACTGCCAGGAAGTATCCTTCCTGTCATCTATTATTCCTTAATTGTATCAAGACCCACTACAGTGGAGGACTGTTAAATCTGTGGATTAATTGGAATCTGACCCTTAGTGGTTCTAATAATATCAAGGCCACTGCAGGTTAGCATTCGGGTTCTTGACATGACAGTCCATAACAAACTTCTTCAGAGCTGTTCTGCTTTTTATTAATGCCTACTGGATGACTGACACAGTAAACCATAATTGCCCTGTAGAAATCACTGTGGTCAGTTGTATTAAGAGCTACTTAGGGACAATTTAATTTACTTTGACACCACAAACTTTAAAAGCTTCTATATTTGTATTAAAGCTACTTAGACGTTTGGTTGCTGATGTATTTTTTCAGCAAAGGATCACTGGATAAGAAAAAAAGATTATTATTAGAGCTTTAAATAATTCTTCTCAAATAATCAAACTACAAAAGAAAAGCGTATTGATTATTTGGGTCTTTTTTAAACACTCCTCTGGACTATCAAGATGTGTGAAGAAACCAGGTATGCATTCTGAATTAAGTTTCAAAAATGGGATGTAAGCTCAAAACTTGCAAACATAAAGTTTAAAACTCCCTGACTCTTGCATTACTTCCACAACTTCCAGCTTTAATTTTATTAATAAGATACTTCACACTTCAGATGCATGACCAGGCTCCCTTTTAAGTCAGGCCACGAAGAATTGTATTTGGAAATCAGAAAACAGGAACATTTTGCTATGATCCAGAGCCACGCAGCAGAGCCCTAGCCTGGATGACACTGCAGTCACCAAGTGGAAAGGTATCTCCGCCACTAAGCCCCCCATAATGGCTAATAATTTCGTCCTAGCTTCTGTATGTTACAAACAATTAATCACAAATAGGTTACAAAATTGAAAACACGGTAACTGTCTTACCGGGTTACACACTCCCAGTCCTCCTGGCCCGGTAGCTCTGTATTCAACAGGAGATAACAGCTAATGAGAGCATCTGAGCCTGGCCAACATCTGCACCTCATTCTAGTGTTCCTCAGCACTTACAGTAATTGTGTTGGGCTATTAATGGGTACAACCCTCTCCCAGCCAGGAACACAGGCTGGTATTTTGGTGGGTGAAATGACCAGGGGCAAATTAACAGTTAAGTTTGCATCCCGATCCTTCAATGAAGAGCCTTGATAGGGAGTTTTGAACCAACCCTATTTATTCTTTTCAATGGAAGAAAATCAGGGAAAACAGGCAGTTTATGTTCAACTGAATTGCAAAGTCCATCGTATGATCCAAAATACTTAGGATGATAAACTTCTCTCAATTTTTGCAGGATCTGGTTAAAACTCAACAGACTTAATTCAGAAAATCTGGAGATCATAGATTTTAATGATCTAATTACTCAATCACAATGAAATATCTTTTATTCAAACATCAGGAAATCCACACTTGATTGCAGACTTAGTTAATTCCACTAGAATAGCTGCAGCTGCTGGAAAACCAAAGGCTAAGTGCTGGAGAGGGAAAAAGAAATCCCTCCAAATCCATCCATCCACCCACCCAAAGTGAAATGCAAGCCTTTTGCCACTTGTTGAGAGATCATGCAGGGAAAAGGGCTTTTGGAAAAACCTTTAGGTACAAGCTTCCTATTTTGTGGAGTGTTACTGTAGGGACTAGAAAGTTCTTCTGGTTTTGAAGACTACAGCATGGGTTGAAAGAAAAAGTGAGGGACGATTTATATGAGTCAGCTTATATGATCTTATTTGTATCAGCTTCTCCTGTGAACAGAACCTACAAAACCCCTCTAACACTGCTGTGGTTTTATGTAACACAAGGTGTGTGAAGAAACCAGGTAGGCATTTTGAATTAAGTTTCAAAAATGGGCTGTAAGCTCAAAACTTGCAAACATAATTTTTTGAACCCCCTGATTCTTGCATTACTTCCACAACTTCCAGTTTTAATTTTATGAATAAGATACCTCACACTTCAGATGCGTGACCATGCAGGAGGGAAGCATTAGATATCCTGGCAACTTTAGATTGTTTTAAGGAAAAAAAGGTTTTATTTCAAGGAAAATGAATAAATATTAATATTCACATAATGTTATTGTGCTGAGCTACAATAATCTGTGCTAAGAACGGCCCAACTTCCCTTCTTCTGTGTATACAAACAGAACTATCACTATGTGTGATAGTTCCTAAAAGATTAATGGCTCTTTCATTCTATGATAGATTGTTTAATGTTCATTTGCTGCACTTGCAATTTATCAGTTACTTAAGGTGGTCCTCTAAAATTACAAAATTATGAGAAAATTAATACAACTCTTAGAAATCACCAGCTGCTCCCACCCCTCCGTGGGGAAGGCTGCTAAGCTGGTCATTAAGCCCAGTTCTTAGCCCAGTTTATGGCAGCAGGGCTGAGGGCAGAGGCTGCTGGCATCCCTCACACGCTGGGAGAGGGCTGCCACTCCTCCCAACCCTCAGCTCCAGGTGCATTCCCAAGCCACCACTGCTCCTGCTCTCCTCTTCACCTCATCCTCCCACAGGGCAGCAACAGCGGAGGAACACGGGGCAAATACAGCATTCCATTGTCTCACGGCACCTCCAGCCCCCCTCAAATGGATGGCTTGGGGTTGGTTGTGACCTGAGGGGAAGCTGGGAGTGTTTATAGCATTTACTCCATCGCATGTGCTGTGGGTAGCTCCCTGGGAGAGGCTGCAGAGGGGTTGTGGCGCTGGGAAGGGATGTGAGGAGTGCAGGGCAAACGCTGTGACTCTCACGGTGATGCTGGAAACAGAAGAGCCTTCAAAACGACCTCACAACGGGGATAGAAAAACATGGTTTTTCTTCCTCCCGTAATGCAGTAGTCAAAAGATATGAAGAGTCAGAGAAAATTTGATGACTCAACTTACAGCTTTAAATTTTGAACTTAATCTCCACTTTTTCCTTCTTCAGCCTTTGCAGCTGAGGAATTTTTTTGGATGTGTCCTTGCGTCCTCAGTGGGACCTCCATGGCACCAATGCTGAGTGTGAACAGAACAGCGGTGGGTCCTGCCCTTTAGGCTCTACCCACCATTGGTTCTTGTTGGACTGGGAGCTGGTGCAAAGGCCTGACAGGCAAAGTGCCCCCAGCTGACAGGAATTTCTGATTTTCTGGGATAAACCTGTCCGGGATGACGAGATGTCAGTTCCTTGAGAATGTGTGCTGTTTTCTTCTGTCTTCCAGCAGAAACAAAAGACAGAGGTTTTCAGGATATGTCTCATGCTTTCTTCACAGTGTTCTCTAGTGTTTAATGGAGGAAAAACCAAACAGAAAGATCTCTGGTGTAACTGAGCAACCTTGGTAGGCACAGGGTGCTTGGAAAGTGCTAAGGTTGTGATGAAGAATGCAGAAGGTGCCACCAGCACCATCTTTTGATAATTTGGGTGAGTGGAGTTACAAAAATATATTGTTTGGCCAACACTTTGTGGTATAAAGGAGAGTGAATTATTTTAAATTATCTGGTAAGTCTTTTTTTTTTTTTTTTTTGTGAGATAACAGGTTGCTTCTCTGAAGTTCTGAGTATGCCCTGCTCCCACTGGTGTCACAGGAGGAGGACAATTCATTCAACACTTGGCAGTAAGTGCACAGTACTTTTTTCAACACAGTCCTAGGATTCACATTAGCTATTATGTGCCTCAGACATTGATTCATAAAGCTACCTTCCTTTGCTAATCCCCCCCCTAAAAATCCTTAAACTGATCGTGCCTAGAGACAGCTCTTTTGCAATGTTTTGATTTTTGTACTGCAAGGAGTTTGTGATTGAACTGCAAACAGAATAGATCAGACAATACGCAGCCTGAAGATGCCTGTGAAAATCACAGGTTGTAGAGAACTTCAGGTTGGTTCAGTTATTTATTCATTTTTAATGGGGTAAAGTAGTGGATTTCCACAACAATAAGACCAGGCATGGAAACAGTCTGTGTTCCCTTATTCCCCAAACTTCAAAGACAATGGGGTTCTGAAATGAACATAAAGCATTCCGAAATAATGAGAAGAAAAATCATGTTCTTTTTCTTTTCTGAAAATGTTACTCCCAAGTGAGGGATAAAAGTAACCATTAAATAGCTCATATAGAAACTCACCAAATTTCCTACCTTTTCGTAAATCTTTGTGCAAAACATGCACCTCAGCTGCATTTGGAATCTCAGAGTAATCACTAAAGCTTCTCAAAGTTTTCAAATTTTCTGGCTAGATATTTGCTTCTCTCTCACACTTGCTTTTAATGTCTGAACACTTAAAAGTCAGGCACGCTTTCCACCTCTCCTCATTTACCTCCAACAGCTTAACCTGCAATTTATTGTGAGGATTGCACCTTTAAGTAAAACAGGATCAGACCTTAATTTGATCTGCTATTTATCCGTTGTGTTAATTGTAGCCACAGGGTTGTATTAAGAAAGTCAAAAAGTACCACTTGTAACTACAGAGTGGCTCTCACCTTTTAAATGGAAAAACACTTGTTTTCTAGAAAAAATAGGGAAAAAGTGGTTATGAGCTAAATGAAGAAGGCAGAAGGGTTTCTGTTTTTCCATTTTTAATGTAATTAATATAATATTGGCACCCAAAATGTAGCTATCTGGGTGCAAGCCTGTTCCTAGCTTTTACTGCTGCTGGTGGGAACAGATGCTTAATTTCTCACACTTTTGTTTGTTTGTTTTTTTAAGCTGCACATGGGGTTCTTGTTAGGCTAATGGATCTTGGGATTTTTGCTTCATGTTAATCAGGAGTTTCATCTGCCTGTATTTCTGAATGATGTAGTCTCATACTCGGGGTTTGTTGTTTCCTTTTTTTTTTCCTTTCCCCCCCAAAAGAAGACAATCATTTACAGTACAAATGACTGAAAAAAAGATTGAAAACTTGCTAAGTGAAATTCAAGTCTTACCAAGCCACCACAGTGGTAAATTCCTGGGGCCCAGAAAGGCTTTGGCTGAGGAATCTGTGTTATGCTTCACAGTGCCCACTGAAAATAAGGCACCAAGCTTGAGGATAGTAAATTAAAGGGAAAAATCCCACCTTAAAGATCTTTCAGGGCAGACTTGAAACCAGAGGTGTATAAATACTACAGAAATGCAGTAGGTTTAGAAGTACCTAATTCTCTTAGGCCCCTTTGAAAGTCCTAGCCTTAAGACGCTTGAAACTTTTGGAAAATGAACAATAAACACTTTCAGTTCTCAGCTTTGGGGAGCAGTTTTCCTTAGCTGGCAACGTTTCTGCTTCCTTTCACAGAGAACAAAACTGCCTTGCACACTGAAGTCTAGGTCTGCTTGATGACTTCAGAGAGTCAGCCTAAGCCTTATACTCTTTGTGTTGCAAAAGCAAAAAAACTCTGGTAAGTCATTAGTCTATCAATAATGAGTTGATGATGCACACTTCAGTAAAATGTGACAGAATACCAGAAATGAGGAACTCATTCTCACTTTCTTCTTTTTCATAAAATGTCTTTTTATTTATTTATTTTTTTTCCCGTGATTCCTTTTATGGTTCCTTAAGAATGAACAAGCCAGCTAATCAGTGGGTAGTGGGATTGCTGGAGATGCACTGGAATGAGCGAGAACTATTTCTTCACGTTGCCCATTAGAAATAGGTTTAGTAGGGCTTCCCCTCACATTGGTGCAAAGGTGGGAATTAGGTTTGGTTTGTTTTTTAGTTTGGTTTTTTTCACTTAGTCTTGCCTCTCTTCCAGACCTACATTTTCAATATGAAAAAGTATGACTGGAAAGTTCTGGAAAATGAGTGGACAAGCTGGCTTGACTTCTCTGAAACCAGCTGCTATAGGAAATCCAAGCCAGGACCCAAATACCTTCCAGGTTCTCCAGCAATGGAGAATGGCAGGGCTTGCATCCCTACGGGCAGCCAGCAGCACGGTCCTTGACTTTATCTTGCTGTTTCTGGGGTTTGTTTCTTGCTGCTGAGAGAGACACACAGAGCCAGGGTTACACCGGCTGAGAGCTTCCCAGGAAGGATGGAACCCCCTCAGTCTGTCTGTGCATTGTCCAGGTGGATGTGAGTGGGGAAGAAGACACCTGAGGAACCAAAACGTTACCACAGGTGTCTTAAATTTCTGTTTAGAGAAGACCCTCCTTCCTGGAAAGACTCCCCTAATCCACATCAATGTCTCATTTACACAAATACCTTAAGAAGGAATTGCACCTCTTTTCCAGCACAAAGGCCAGGGGTAGACAGAGTCTGGTGAGTAATGGCCTTTGAAAATTTCCTTTATTGTTGTTTATAAGCTTAAAAATGATGCATGTAATACTAGCTGGGATAAGAAATAGTTTTGTTTATGTGAGCAGTGAATAGTTTCAAGAACACTTATGGTTTGCATACTTATTTTTGTCCAGCTTCCAGCAGATACTGATGAATCTCTTTTTCCTGGGCAGAAACTAAGGCTCAGGCCAATAATTTCAGTCATGATAAAATCTCTGTGAGATCTGAGGTAGAATTTCTGGAGGGGCACTATTGCCCTAAAATGCTGATCTGAACAAACTAGATGCTGTGTGAAGGCAGTTTGCTGGTGTGCAGCATCCTCCACCCATTTATTTTCCCTCTCTTGTGTCTGGGTGAGTTATGACAACACTCCAGGGGCAAGATATGTTCATTCTGGAGACACATAAGTGCAGCCAGATTTCCTTGTGTCAGTGCCATGGGAAGGCAGTTTTCCTGGGTCCTTGTGTTGCACCATCCATTAAAGAGAAAATGTGTTGAGAACAGACAGGGTGGCAGGCTATAGAAAAAAAAGAAGGGTGGCAAACTTGGATGTTATCTCAGTTTGCCTGCTTTGGTTTTTGTGCTGTGAATACACTCGGTATTTGATATAATTGTGCCCTCCTTGCCATGCCTGGTGCCAAATCAGTATCTCTCAAAGGTGACATCTCAAGGGGATTTTGCTGGGGGTGGAACTTCTTCCTGTCTAGAAGGCGACAGAGAGTGTACCCAGTTATCTGGAAGGGTGTATTATTGGTGTGGTACTGCTATTTAATGGTGTGGCAATTACAGCAGGGTGTAATTAGTCTGTTCCTCAAGTACTGTGTGGTGTTTTCTTGAGCTGAGGAACAAGTGGAGAAGAGGGTTGCAGTTACCATTCGTAAAGATACACCCAAAGAATATGCAGTTCCAGCCCCCTGCTGTCAATGGACAGAGGTCAAAGGCAATTTTAAATAACACTGAGCTCCATGCCCCTTCCTGCTGGCCACAAAAGGCACTGCCATCAAGGATGTGCCATGTCTAGTTCTTGGTTTTGAGCCTAAGTGCTGAGAAGCCTGTCTGGCACTGCCTTACAGATTGTGCCATTCCAGGCTCCAGGCCACACAATGTGAGTGTTGTACTAAAGGCCCTTGAAAGGATACGTGTGGGTTTTCCTTTTAAACATCACCTGTGGGGAAATGCTGTTTGTGGAGCCATGGTTCTGCTCTGTGGCGCAGCCTTGTGCTGCACAATACCAGGTTGTTTTCTGCATGGCAGTTACAGGGTCACCCTTTCTACCCTGCATGTGGTTGAGCTGATTCTTGATTAGAGATCAGAAGGGGATTTTTGGCAAGGGTGCAATAACAGGAATCTGAAGAAAGCTTGCGTTTTTGAGACTTAGCTTTATGTGGACTCTAACTGTATTTTACTTGTCTTTTTTTGGACCTTGTTCTCTCCCTGCATTTATCTAATGGTAAAAACTTTTGTGATGTCCTGTACTCTGAGTCAACCAATGGTACAAGGGAGTCTCCATCTGCTGCTGTTCATACATAGAATTTATGGTCACATTGCCATGCAATTACAGAGTGCTAATAAATTGAGTGACAATTAAGAGACATGTGACTACAAAGAGGAGACAGACAAAAATTAGTGGTTATTCCTTAACTCTGCCTACTCCTTCTATTTTGCATTCTGGTTTGCTGGACAGTTTCATTTGGAATTATGTTTTTAATGCTTACAGCCCAAAGGTGTGGTTTTGTTTCATTTTGTTTGGGTTTTTCTTAATTTTAATTTTTTTTTATTCCTTGAAGAAGAAAATTGATTCCTTATGTTTCATACATTAAGTTTCCCTAACCTTTTCTTTCAACATGCATAAAATTACAGATCTCTGGAGAGAATGAAATACCCGGTTGCACAATGCAATACAGCACCCAATCTCTTTATTTCTCCCCTCTCCTGCCAAACCTTCAAAAAATCACAACATAGCATTAATACATTTATGGCTACTGGTTTTCCATGTTTGATACAAAATAAAAATATAATGAGTGAGCAGGCATAAAAATACGTGATGTCAGTTTGTGAGGCATAAATACAGTTCTGGGGAATAAAGCCTTGAATGTGCTGCCTACAAAGAGTCAGAGTGCAGGAGAGATTTGGTGTTTGAGGACTAATTTTAACAGTGCCATCCCGTGTGTGCCTAAGGAACTACACTGCAGGTTCTTGACACTGAACTAGCACCCTTGAGAAAATTGAAAAGATGACATCAAATTTTATAGTTGAAGCAGATTTTGTGAGAGTAGTAAATGGTACCTAAAATAAACCAAAAGACAGGAAAAGATATTTTTCCCAGGTCATCACTCTGTACTGTAAACTTGAGGCATCGTACTGTGTTTGGATATATGAATCTTTCAAACCAATGAGAAAGAACATCAGGTTTGTGGACTATTGTGTATTTTTCACTGTTTTCTTGACTTTCTTCCTTAAAGCAAAATGCCTTTTCTGAGTGCCAGTTGTGGAGCAGACCATGTAAAGAAGATCTCCTGGACAAACTGTTCCCATTGCACCCTCCAACTGGATTACTCATACTGGTTTTTCCACTTCCACTCAATTTTTTTTTCTTTCTAACTTTTCCTTTCTTCAAATTCTCTATCCATCCCTGCTAACCTCTCACATCCCGCATGTATGTCTTGCCACTGGCAATCCTGATCTCCCTAGTCTCACTTTTTTTCTCTCCTCCAGGATTTTGATTTTTCTTGTGATGTCTGTTCTGGCTTTGTCTTCTCATTTCTCATTCCAGTACACTCATTTCTTCCTTCCAATATTTCCTCTCCCCACCTTCACTTTGCATGGGCTGTATATCAAGTCAGCCAGCTGGGTGTGTATGTGGAACATTTGAGAAAGCCAGAATAAGGTAGAAAGCAAGGTAAGGGAAAGAAGTCTATAGGTAGCTGTTTAAAGAGGAACTTGTTTCCAAAACCTATGAGGGGAAGAAAAAGAGAAAGAATGAAAAAAATAAAAAAAAGGATGGGTGAAGTAAAGTATTGAGAACTGTTCTGGTTCATTTTGAATCCTGTCAGCAGAGGATCCTGCTACAATAACAATAAATTATTAGTTGCCTTTTTTTATATCCATTGAATACCACACCATTTTTCAGGTAAATCTGTTGTGTCTTCTTCTTTCTCCCTTCTCTCTCACAAAACAATTTATACAAAGAAGGGGTTACCAAATATTTAAGAAGCCTTTTAAAAAGTCCTTTTTTTTTCTTCCCTCTTTTCATCGACTTTCTCCATGCCAGCATGTGCAGTAAGTTCCTGTCCCTGCGAGTGAGCACCAAACCCACAGTTTGAACCAGGCTGTACATAATAGGCGCCTCTGTTAGTTCCCGCCAACTGAAGCTCCCAGCAGTGGATGGAAAATCAGACATCCAGGCACTGCACAATAAATCTTATTGTAATTCACTCACTTAGCATCACCGCGAACAGGCCTTGAAAAATGTGTCGTGTGTGCTTGAAATCATACTTGTGCTCCTGCCATTAAAGAGCAGGGGAAAAAAAAAAAAAACCCTCGTAAAAAAGTTTCATTTACTTTTTTGTTATAAAATACTTTTTACTGGTGCCAGCTGGAAGGAAAATGACCCAGTTAGATCTCAAAATTATGATGTAGCTTTAAGTGCTATGTTTGGATTAACTGCCAAAATGTTAGTATAAAGTGGTAGGTGTTTGTGCTGCAGATAATAACTAATGTACTGTTGGTCAAGATAGGCCACTGTTCTGTTATTATTGTATGGATCTTATGACTAAACATTGGAGCAAGCCTAGTGGAACAACAATATTTTACTGTGCCTGGAATACTAGCTTGTCAGAACTTAATTGGGGTGCCAAAAATCTAATGAATCAGATGGGGAAGATGTCTTCTTTTTTTT
>VZRN01004655.1:2359810-2375880 GCA_013397935.1 Dasyornis broadbenti | reverse complement strand
TTTTTTTTTTTGTTTTGTTTTTTTAACGAGGGAGAGACTAATTTGAACCAAACCAAGAAATACTTGTAGATGTTTCTTGGTCTGGTTCTGTCTTAGAACTGAGATGATCTTGGTGTTGTGTTCGGTCTTCATTTTCAAAGCTGACAGGGCTACTAAACACCACTTGGGACTATTTTCAGAAAAAGGGACCTCAGAAAAGCCTCTAACTCTTGACTAGTCCTGGGCTAATGGATGGCAGTGCCCTCTGCACCTTGCTTCTATATAGAAACAGCAGATTTCCAGGGGCATGTAAATAACAACTTGCTGGAATTTGCTACATTTTCCAAAGCTTCATCGTGGACACTAGGTTAAAAGAAAACATAACCAAGATAAATTTTACATTCAGAATGTGCACTAAATAAAATTAGTGTTCAAATTATTTTTCTGGTATCTGATGTAAAATCCAGTAAAGAATTCTGCAGCTATGGTAAACAACAGAGAGAGGTGATTGATGGATTAATATTTATTCTTTATTTCAACAGAAATAATAAGATGCTTTGTGTATTAATGTCTTTTATTTAAGGAATGGATAGGGAATAACTGGTGACGTTTAAAATAGGAGTAGTGTGCTTCAAATAATGCTATTACATTGATCTTACAGCAATGCTTTCCTTAACATTCAGAATGACTAAAAATTTATGCAAAATCCTCTGGCTGCTAAATTAAAAGAACAGTGGGACTCTTCACTGAGTTGTGTTACTATGAGCAGAACATGGTGTAAAATGGGTGTGATTAAAAATACAGGTTAAAAGCTCACATCCACAGCCATAGCTACTAAGGCAGCTGTGCTGTGGAATACTTTGCTTTGTTAGAGTGCTGACATTTTTAGACTGAGTCTTCTGAACCAGAAATGCTGTAGACACTAGTGTTTTGAATTAATGAGGACCTACAACGTATATATAATGAGTTTTCCTTCTCTACTCAATCTAATATTAAATACACTGCAAGTTTTATTGCAAGTTTTCCTTCTTGAATTCCTAGAACGAAAACTTAACGTCTCAGCCTTTACCGTACCAGGAAGTGATCAGTGTAACGTTTTGGAAAGTGAACACTGCTTATTTTAATTTGCTACTCCAATTAGAGTGTTCAATAAGAAAATACTTTTAATTAAAATATAGATACTAAAAATATGGCGTTACTCTTTTTCAAACTAAGATGTTTAAAATACACAACACTTTGGAAATATAGAAGTCTTTACTGCTTTTTCTGAGAGCTGTGGCTGAAATATTTGCATGGGTGTCCAGCACTGAAGAACAAGGACAGTACCACCAGCTGGCACAGGGACTGCATGGTTAGAGTGAAATGGTGTGAGGGTATTGAAGCTTTTCTCCTACAGAATTTCATAGAACAAGCGGGCCTAACGCAGTCTCTAATGGACAAACATAGGGCTTCTAAATACGCCTTTGAATGAGTTCCAGAAGCAGGACAGAATGTGAAACCCAGTCTGGCAAGCTGTGATATAAAGGATGCAGACTGAAAATCAACCTTTGGATTTTTGTGTTGACTGCTGAAGTCCTGATTCCCAAACTGTGAAGCCTTTATCCTTCTTGTTTCTACTGGTGCCACCTCTCAGAAGCAGATCTGAACTGATGCTGGCACCCTTCCATTACTGCGCTGAGTTTTTAGGTTGTGTGGTCAAGTTTGGTGTGGCTTTTGTTCAGTCTTACCTGAGGGCTGGCTTTTTAATTGAAAGGCTTAGTTTCCTATGTGTTCATATTTGCTACCTGGGAGTTATGAGAGGAAACCTCAATAATCAAAATTCAGCATTGTTTGGTATTTACTTGTTTTCCTTAGTAATGTGAAACTTTCAGAGGAGTTAGAAATAATAGACTTTGTATTTGTTTTGGGTTTTCTTTCATGGTTTTGGTTTTGCTTTTTGTCTGTTCATTTGTTTTTGGTTTTCATTTTGGTTTGTTTGGGGTTTTTTTAGTACAAAGGGTATGTAAGTGCTCTGTACTTTATTTGCATGAAAATTGTTGTAGGTTGGTACTGTATTTTCTTCCTCAGTATTGCAGAAATTTTCAGGTCAAAACCTTACCTATTAATAGCTCTAGGTTTGTTGGGATGGGAATGGCATCCAGGTCTGCTGAGAAGCAGCTGAGTATGTGGGAGTTTGAGACACATATGTGTTTTTATTTTCCTTAGTGAATGTGTAGTAACCAAAAGGAAGGGCGTGGGTTAAGAATTATATGAGTACAGGTACCTCTATTGGTGAGATTTATGTTCTGGTAAATGCCACATATTTTGCACAACTCCTTTGTAGACAACACACAATGTTTCCATTAACTGCAGCAGTCTCAGAATCTGTACCATAAATAACAACACTGTGAGTTCATCTCATGTGTTCACAGCATATAGGATAACCACGGGGAGGGGGGGAAAATCATTAAGGAAATACTGTGCAGAGTGATAGCTACAGCTATGACTGCATTCCTTATAGTCCAGGGTCAGAACATGGAGTTATATTCTACCAAAAGCAAAGGTACTTCTTACTTATGTCAGTTTATTTCTGGACAGAAAGCAGTCCAAGCCAAAACACTGTGCCTGAACAATCTTCAAGTTTAGTATTGTTTAAAATCACAGCTTTGCTCCTGTCTGAAGTGCCGCCAGATCCTAAGTGTGTACAGTTGAACCCCTTTCCAGCTTTAATGTTTATCTAGCTAGTGTGCAAATTGCAATGAGAATTTACCTCAGCTGCTGACACTCTTGCTGTCTTCGAGCATTCCACCTAATTTCCCTGGGATAATGAAATCCTGTTTTGGATGGCCAATGACACTATCTCAGGTGTCCTTAAATTTAAACACTGAAAATTGTGTATTGCCATGGATGAGTAAAGGGATCTGTGGTCACAGGGAGCGGCCCTGCTGATGAAGATGCTGCTTGGCTTTGCAGTGAAAGACGCTGTCTACTGCCTGACCTCTCCAGTCACTGGACAGCTGAAACTTTACAGCCTGAATCCTGCACCTTACAGAGCCACGAGGCTGCTGCAGGAACTGAACATCTAATTGCTCTTTTACAGACCTAAGAGCCTGCTCTGACTCTTCTCCCTTACGTTTTTTTACACAGGGACGTGTGCTGGGGATTCTGTTGGGTCCTACCAACAGTTTCAGTTTTAGGAGGTGCATGTTGTCATGAGTTCCATGCTGTGCTGATTAAGCCACATACTTCACTAATCAAGCAGCAAAGTTAAGTAGGTGAAATTTAATAGACTCTACTAATCAAGGTGCATTCTTTGTTGAGCAAGCTGAATATTTTAAATGTAGAGGGTTTTTATGTACTCTGTTAACTGGCTTGGAGGCCTCTTACTGCCTGCATACAAGGCTAGCAAAAAGCCACCAGGAGCTGTTCCATTACTGACAATGGAAGGAATGCAAGCTTTCACTTTGATACTTGTTCCACTGGAGCTTAGGGAAGAAGTAATCAAAATTAGCCCTAGTGAGCAAACGACACTATTTCCCTTTGATAAGTCTCGTTGGATTACACTGGAACACATTCCTAACATAGCAGCTCCCACCAATAGCGAGGGTACATGTGTCCCACATGACTCTTGCACCTCAATTTGTCTGCAGGTTTCTCACAGATCACAACTGATCTTTAAGGCCCTCTCATGATGATTTTCATCCTTGTTCAGACAATCTTAACCCAGTTTTAATTCCGACCTTTTTCTCCTGTGCACCTCAGTCGCGCGTCTAAAGTGACTGGCAAAGGCAGGAGACTGGTGGGTTTGTGTCTGCCCCTCTCTCCAGGAGCAGACAGGACATATTGGAAAAGAGGTGAAGCAATGGAGGAAATAAAACGTTGCTGCAGAAAGTTGAGTAACAGCATCATTCAACACTAAGACTGTGCAAGTTAAATGGAGCCAAAGTAACAAGAAACGAAGCATTCTAACTAGCTTAGGGTAAGTTTGTAATTAAGAGGGTAAAATTAAGCATATAGATAGGGGATGAAGTTGCAGGTGAAAGAGAGGGGAAGAGAATGAATACTGAGAGCAAAAGTAATTTCATAAATTTCTACCCGTAATTCACATGTGATGATAAGGACCCATAGTTACCCTGTTTGTGTTGCAAGTTCACGTTGTAGCTTTGGTGTTCTTATGGGTCTAATCTAGGGGTGAGTTTTTTCTCTGTTTGCAAAATGCTGATGGATTCATTGCACATATTCCAGGGAAGAACAGATTTTTTTTGGTCCAAGTTAAATCACCTTCTGCCATTTTGTTTGCTTCACCCTGTGAATTTTAACAAAGGAGCACTTGTAGCCAACACTATGCAGTGGCATCATTCTCTGAGGAAAGGTTTTGGCCCGTGTGTTTCAGCAGCCTAAAGAGTGGCATATGAGAAATATTGTCTGTTTAAAAAAATTGCTTGTGATTCCAGGCATCCATATGGAAGAAAGGTAAGTAAAAGTAAAATTCCAAGTCAATAAAGGCTTTCTGACCTTGAAAAAAGAAAAAGAGAACTAAGATGGGTGTACAAACACACCTCCTTGCAGGTGATTTCAATGTGGAGTGCCATGGGAAAGAAAGAAGTTATGCAGAAAGGGTGAAGGTTTAGTTTCAATTATTTTGGAAATGTCTTTTGCCCTGTTCAGTCTACATGGAGTGCAGCGCACTCAGCTTCAATTGGACAACTTTTTTAATATTATGTTCATGCCTCTTAGTTTTTGACTTATATGCTTTGGATCTAACCACTGGCATAATTTGATCTTAACACCATCAGTAATTGAGTAAGGGACTTTTTTTTTTTTTCCAGTTACTTATTGTCTCAAGAGCCACAGCACTGTCATGCTTTTCAGCCAGAATGAGTACAGAACATAATCTTCTTGTCATATTTTATCTAATCTTTATCCTTTTGGTGGGGTAGATGTGGGGAGAGAGGAGAGAAGTGTGGTTGTAAGGAAGGTATAACTGCAGCTTCTAAATAGTTTGTTAATGTCTGCTGTCAAACTGGTGACTTTCCAGGCTATCAACATAATGGTTTCCAGACACAGAAAATGTTGCAATTTGTTTGCCAGCTGAATTATTGAGATGTCCTCTAGCTTTGCAGTGAATCAGTAAAATACTGTATTATGCTTGGTAAGAACAACCAAGTGCATAAATTATTAAAATTAAATTGTACTTCTCTACGTAAGCAAACAGAACAAAGTACAAAGCAATGACTGTGGTGTATTGGGTTTTGGTGGGTTTCTTGGTGGGTTTTTTTGGGGGGTTAGTGCCTTTTTTGTTTTTCTTTGTTCACCAACTGACTTGCTCAAATTAGGATTCCTTGTTAGTGAGAAATAATTAGTTCTACTGTAACTTTAAAATGTTGATTGTTGACCCGAGAAGAGCAGGGAATACTTTGTTGGTATGTACACGATAGAGATCTGGGCGGTCCAAAACGGAACTGAATTTGATTGTTCAACAGGTATTTTTACAAGTCGATCAGTTGCATAAGACAACTAAATACAGATGTAACCTGCTCTTTCTCTTTTAAACTTTCAAAGTAGTCATTTCCATTGTGTGAATTTTATTTTTTTGAAAAAGACCAAATGCCTGTGAGAATTTTGTTTGAAAACTGTTGGAAGTAAACTTTGATTCCTAGGATGCTTCATGAGCTCAAACTGCAAAGGACAAACTTGTCCACGGCGTGCCACACAGTGTCAGCGTAAAGCCTCAAAGAGAACGTAAATCCCACAAGACGTAAATTCCACTCAGTAGCGCGCAGGTTGATTACGGCTCAACATCTACATAGGCTCTTTAATTAAGAGTAAAGGTCAATAGGTTAAATAAGTAACTTAATCAGAAAATTATGCAGAAGTGCCACAAATCAAATGCATTAGTCAACCCTTGAGATCGATAGGGTATGCAAATCGATCAGTAGAGTATATGCTGTGGGGCTTCAAGTACCGAAACATGCAGCGCGATACTGCAAACACAATAGTTCATGGAGTTTGTCTCAGCTGACAGCTCAGCAGTTATTTATTTATTTCTCAGCTGCAGCCTTACTGTGCCATGCACAGCGTTTGATTCCCAAGTTTCAGCTCACGTTGAGCGTTGTGCAAAGCCGTGAGCAAAGCTTGGATGAGTAAGGAAGAGGTGCCAAAGCATGCGTGACTCAGGTATAACCACCAAGGCTGGGTAAGGGGCAGGAAAGGCAGCAAGGCTTCTTTAACTGGGAAGACAGGGTGTAGGCCCTCTAGAATATCAGAGGAGCAGGGTCCAAGCTCTCTTCTCTGCTGTGGTTTGCTTGGCCCAAGGAAGAGGCGACTGATTTGTGGCTCCCTCATTCTCTCAGTGGCAGCCCTGACCTCAGCATAGGACAGAGAACTGCTTTCTCTTGTGAGAGCTGGGGCAAGCCACAGTGCAGGATGTTCCAGCCACAAACCTTGGCCTGTCCCTGTTTATTTAACAGGACATGGGGAGTTAGGACCAGATGTTCAGCATATGCCCTGGCACTTCTGTGGACCTATGCCCAGATCCAGTCACTTTCTCTTGGACTTCCTTTGCTATTTGCTGGAGTCTTGTTCTGCCCCTGTTAGAGAGCAGGTGGCTGTTGTACGGAAGAGCCCAGACCATCATTACTGATGCCTTGTTGCAGGAGGAAGCCATTGCATAACTCCTTAGAGAGATGTCCAGGTTCAGTAAAACCTATCCTGTTCTGAAGGATTCCTGATTGGAATTAATCACTGGATGATTGGAAATGCATTCCACAATGAGAAGTGGTAGATTTCCAACCAGTGGGAGCGATTTTTATCACCTGGAAGGATGTAGCATGGTTTTAGTGTAAAGAAATCTGTTATCAAGTCAGAAATACGCTGAGATCAAATGTTCAGCACCTCTTCAGGACATCAGGAAACACGGGGACAGCACATCTGAAAGGAAACCACCCACAAACCAACCCCAGGAAGGGGAATAATTTGACTGTCCTCACAGCAAATATGCAGATTGATTGTGTTTGGTTGGAACTGTGTTCACTCGGTGTAGTCCTCTTTAAGTCTTCCACAGAGTTTCTGGAAGCAGACAGAGTTGTTATGGAAATAAGGCAGATGGAAATCCCCTCCTCCTGTGATCTTAGTATGATGGACTCCTTGGCAAAGGAGTTGGGATTTCCTGCCCATTAGCACAAACACAAAAGTCATTGGTGTTTAGCAGAGGAGGTGCCAAATGGCATTTTATTGTGTCTCTCTTCTTTTTCCTTTCCACTTCTTTTGCTTGTCTGAAAGTCAGGGCTGAATGTATTCTGAGCTGATGCATTGTTGCTAAGGCACATGGTGGGAGGATCCAGCTCAGTAACACAAAATTACTGAGAAAGAGGGTGTTGGAACTACTTTTTAAAAAACATTTTCCTCCTGATTTATAGAAATGACGTTTTTGTGTTTATCTTTTTGTCATTTTGCCCATTTCTGTTCTTTCAGTACTTTTATTTTGTTTGTTTTCAGGTTATGCGGTTCTATAACTGCTATTTTGTCGATCTTTAGTTTGAATTATAGGTAGTTTAACTGGGTCGAATAATTTCTGAGACTATTTTGTCAGGTTCTCACCTGTTTGTTTCTAGAAATCTGAGCTTAAAATTCTGTTTCAAGCTGTAGGCCACCTCTGTATTTAGAGTAAGGTTGTTGCTTAGTAAGTTAATCATGCTATCGCATTTTACCAACATTAATCACGCTATCACATTTTACCAATATTATTGTTATTTCTCCTGTGGGAGAAGCTGTGTTGTGCCGAACTTTTAGGATGTTTTCAAGACATAAGTCTCAGACTCTGTGGTTTGTACTGAAGCTTTCTAATTTTTGTGCAAAGGGTCAAAATTCCAACCACATCTCTCCTTGGAAGCAACTTCCAGAGCAGTGGGTGGCTTCAGCATGAGGGAAATTTTGCAACTCCTTACTAGATTTCAACAGCTGTCTTGTACAACTGTATTAGGTTTTGTTAAAGTGCTGTGCTTGCCAACACCACTCGTGATTTAGCTTTGTTACCTTGGGTGTTTTCCATATACCTGATTTAAAAATTACAAAAAAAACGAAAATTAAATCAACAAAAAAAGTAAAATGTCATCCTGGGAAGTTTTCTGTGATCAGACAGATAGATGGAAATAGAAAAATGAAGAAAAAGGGACTATTCCAAATTAGATTAGGAACTGAAGTCTTACTACTTTATTTCAGTTCTCTAATCCTACAGGCAAGAGGCTTTCTTTCCCCCCTCTCTGCTTCTCTTCCTTTTTTCATTTCTTTTTGTTGCCTGTGAATATCTCTAAATGAGCTCTGAATATGATGCAAATCTTCAAAATGAAAGGGTCAGCAGGAGAAATGCATATTGAATGTATTTCAGATCTCACAATTTCTAGTCTAACCATTTGATAATGGTCTGGCTTGAGCTTTCTAAATGTTTGTGTTTGGCAATGCTCAATTCCATTGAGAATATACAAAAATCCATAGCAGAATTTCTGAGCATCTGGAGAGATGGAGCTTCCTTCAGCATCTATCCACCTGCACATTCAGACACTGGCAGAGCCTGTAAGATCTTTTGTAGCAGCACCCACTTTTCACTCCTTACTCAGTCTTGACATACCCAAAACTTGAGTTTCGTGTTGCTCATGTGTCTCCTGGCAAACTTCTTTGTAAAGAAACAATGATTTCTCAAGCTTGAAAGAGGATCCAAAACTAGGAAATGCTTCCATTTTTCTGTGATTTTGCTGCACAGGTTTGGTGGAACTCAAGCAGTGTTAGGAGTTGAGCAGAACGAGTTACACGTGTCTGCTCAAAGTAGCGCAGAATTCATCCAAACCTACTCTTAGTGGTCACCTTTAGAATCTCTCTGTAAAAGATTCTAGTTAAAGTCTGGAGTAAGTTTTTGTCAGAAATGTGCTGCCTATTGTCCTTGCCAGTTAAAACAAATGAAGCTGGAGCAGAGCATCACTTTGCTGTCTTAGCAGATGATTTCTGCTGCTCTGTGGGCCTCAGGAAGGACAAACAAAGCAGCTTTATTAGGCTCCTCCTCTTTGCAGGTGCACACATCCACACACCCAGAGAGTCTGTACTTGTGGGATGCTTTATTGCTATTAAATGCTTTCCTTCTCTGCATGGTCCCATTTTTCATTTCAGTTTCTACAGCTGATTCTTAACATACGAATCTTCAATGTTTATTGCACAGACCCATTTTAAAGTCATGATGTTCTTGCTTTGCTGTAGGTTCCATAGAATGGATTGCTTCGGTTTTCATTACCAATAGAAGGTAGAATCAATAAACCTCTATGTCTTTCAGTCTATATATAATTTTATTAGAAAGGCCTGTGTGGAAGAAACTGCATCTCCAGGCTGAAAATGTTCTATTTAAAAGGTTGCACCAGGACAATGAGTTAAACTAATATTTTAATGGATGACATCTATATTGTTTAACCAGTGTAACTGATGTTTCTGTTACTAATCTAAATTCTGAAGCCCAGCAGAAGAATGCAAGTGTGCTGCATTATGTAAATGATGTATAGGGTTCACATTGTCGAGAAAAAAAGCCCTGAAATAGATATTGAATTGCTAACCCCAAGGCAAGGATCACCAGCTGTCTTTCAGCTCCATAAAGGAGTTGCTAACAGGGGCAGTTCATACGACTCTCAGCACTACTATCACTTCTTAACTCTTCCAGTGCATGAATCCCCTATTGAACAGGAATAAAAACACTTCAGTTAGTATTTCAAAGCCTCTGTTTCTTTTAAAAAGAAAAGAAAACTAGCGCATTTTTGTAAATCTGCGGGGGTTTTATGGTTATTAAGCTAATACACTTTAGGCTATTTGGTCACATTAGTAACTGAAAAATGCAGTAAGAAAGTGAATGTGTTATCATAGCTGACCTGCAATACTTCAGGTGTGTGAGACACAGTATATCCCATTATTATTTAACTCCCTGAGGTACACCAGGGTCTTCACAGAAGACACAATCCTTGATAAATAGCAAGTGATTATCATCTCAAGCTCTGGCCCCGCAATTTACTATAGGAGCAGTACTTGCATCTGTGCAGAGCCTTATCTGCTTCGAGGTTTCAGTGGGATAAAGAGCTGTCTGCAGGAGGATGCCTGGCTTCAATAGTTCCTTGTTCTCTCGTAGATCCCTATCTGGGCAGAGCTTCTTCTGTGCTCAGGGCCCGCGACTAAACCGGGATACAATCGGCAAATGTTCTGCAAAGGGATCTGGGAGCTGCTGCGGGGAGGTGGGTGCATGTACATGCTGGTAGTTGTGTTTGTGCATCCTCCCTCGCTGCAAAAAGGGTTTTTGTCACAATCAGCTTGAGCTCCATTTTTGAAGAAATAGTGTACGGTGTTTAATGAGGACCCGTGTAATCAGGACACCTGCACTCCCGGTATGTTGCCCAGGGAACCAATTTACCCTAATGACAGTGAATGACATTTACTGCTGCTTAGACTGGTGCTTAATTTAAACAATAGTGCACTAGCAATATTTAACTTAACGGGGATGTATTGGGTTCATGCCAGTGGGTTAAGTAATGTTTAACTAGGTGTTAAATGGGTAATAATAGAACAACACTTTGACTTATGTAAGGCCAATATATTCTACCTGGGAATCTCTAAGTGTTAAAGAAATATTAAGGTACCAAAACTCAGAGTATCTCTTTTGAAAGGGAAATAAATTTTTCTCATTTTTCAGGGATGCACAGAGAAACTGAGTCTGTCTAGTCTGTCCTCAGTTTGACATCCAGGACTATATTGATACTAGCTGTGGATGGACTTGTGAGTGAAGTACTTCATTCTTTCACAGTTTGTGCCTGGGATTGATTTTGGCACCATACTTGAATTTTGTAGCTCTCTTCTCACTGTCTTAGTTATGCAACAAACCTCCCTTTTTTTTTCTATTAAATCAAAAGCTCTTCAAATGGTGTAAATCTACAGCACGACATTGTTCTCCACAAAGAGTGAGAACCAGATGAACATTTAAAAATATTTGTATATTATGCAGTTATAGAAAAAGTAATTTGGCTTTACTCAACTTCCAATGCCATGCAGGGGACATCAGAGTCCAGAGACGGTGGGCCTCAGGTCAATAAAGGAAGATGGTTTAGAATTCACAAACGTTTTTTCACGGTGTGACTTCATGGTAATTCCTGGATTTAACTGTACCATGCATGCCATTGTGAAAGCTGCTGTACAAGAAGCTAATTTCACAATGTTGGTGTCTAGATCCCTGTAAAATTCTAGACTGCTTTATACTGGAGACTTGGGCTTGTCAGAAAGATGGGTCATTCCCTGCCTGCAAATCTAGCTTCCCTGCACGTGTGGTTTCAATCGCCTGTGGATCAAGGAATCAAAGCCCAGCTCTTGCAGTCCAGCTGTTTAATCTGGACTGCAGCTGCTAAAGCAGATCTGTGACAAACATCTGCACACAGATAAGAAAGGTGAAAAAATACAGGCAGAAACATGATTGTTGAGAGAGGGGCATTAGTAGCTCAAGCGTTCTACAAGAGAAATGGAAATGTATGGAGTCTCAAAAGGGAAAGGGGGTCAGGAAACTGGGGTCAAAGTCTGTTGACCAATAAATAATTACATTACACTTCTGAGATAAGTATATCCTGCTTGCAGTGTCTCTTTGTGCTTGGCTAATGGTGCTCAAACAAGTGATAGTTGGCCTCAAAGCATCAACACCTTTAAGGCACCTCCAGTTCGTCTCTGTTTTATTTAGCTAGCACTACCCTGGTTGTGGAAAACCTGTTGAATTGACTGGAAAATTTGTGGGGAAAAGGTTTGTGTTTAAACCCCGTTTCATTCAGATTTGTTCCTTCACGCCTCCATAAATGCTACAATTCTTAGATTACTGTGGCAGTGCTGTATTTCACTGCAATTAGGGATCCCTCCACAGTGGTCTTAGAGTCACAGAATCGTTAAGGTTGGAAAAGAGCCTCAAGACCATGGAGTACAACCTCTGACTGAACACCACCACATCCACTACACCATGGCACTGAATGCTGTGTTCAGCTACTTCTTGAACACTTCCAGGGATGACAATCCCACCACCTCTCAGGGCATGACATCCCAATATTTAATCACCTTTTCAGGGAAGAAATTCTTCCTGATGTCCAACCTGAGCCTCCCCCGGCAAAACTTGAAGCCATTTCCTTTTGCCTTTATTCTGATATTAATTAATTTGATTAAAAGTTAGTATCCTGCCTAAACCAGGAGCTGAAGAGACCTGGATATTGCATTTTCTTTCTGCATAACCAGTCTATGAATGATGTGTATATATAGGCTTATATGCACGTATATATTATACATATAATATTAAATATTATATATCTATAATATATTATGTATATTATATATAAAGTATAATACCGATGAAATATAAATATTACACATGTATAAATCTATACAATTTATTGTATTTATACATATGTATACATATATACATATATGTCTATTAATATATACACATATATTTATATATATTTATACATATATGTGTATATGAATATATAAAATTCATATAAATACTTTTAAATATACCTAAATTTACTGAAATACAAAGGAAAACTTAGAGATACTCAAAACTTTGATTTTACACCAAGGTCTTGGGCATGTCAATCTCTTGCAATGTTAAAATATTGCCAAACTGGAACATTGTAGCAAGTATTTTAATTCTGGATGTTCTCTTTCTAAATGATAAATTATCTGATTATTCATTGCCCTAATTTTAGAAAACAGACTCCTCAACTGTTAGACTGGCAGGAGGTTTGTGGCATTTCAAATGGGAATAAAGTCTCTTGCAGGTAGTTGCAGTGAGACAGCTTTGGACTATTGGTGTATCTCAGAAAATTACTTATTTTTCATAGTTACTATTAAAAGTTTTTGCAAAGTGAATATTGGTTATAATGTAGGTACAGCTAACAAAAAATATATTGTATTATGGGAAAATGTTTGGGAAAATAAGCAGTGGAATTTTGTACCTTTAGTGGCAGCAAAGAGTACCAGAAAACTTAGTTTTAGTATGTTTGCCAGATTTTTATGTGGTTTGTTTCGTTTGGGTTTCTTTCTCCCTCATCAAGTGAGGATGGGAGATGTTATATTATTTGTCTTCTGCAGATTTTAAGCGTATATTTATATATTTTGTATTTTTTTTTTTTTTGGTTTGTTGGTTTATGGTGATTTGTTTGTTTTGGTTTTGCTTTGTTTTTTGTTTGTTTGTTTTGTTTGTTTTATTTTTAGGGTTTTCTTTTGTCTTCAGAAACAACTTTAGGCAATGTACTTGCAGGTAGTTCATATTTTGCAAATGGTGACTTGTTATTTCAGCTCATGTGTATGTGTTTTGTTTTGGTTTGGAGTGTAAATTGATGAGGCATTTTGCCATGCATAGCTGCTTTCTTGTACCAAAAAAAAAAAAAAAACCAAACCCAAACCCTTTTGACTGGGTGCAAGAATAATATAGCCTCAAAGTGAAAGGAATGAACTTCTCCTGGGAAAGGATCACACTGACTTTGGTGAGTGGAAGCTAAATCACCAGATTTGGAAAATATATTTACTTTACGCTGAGTTCTGTCTATACCCAGGAAAACAGCGGGTCCTCTTAGGGAAACCTGGAACAAATCAGCTGAAAGGGAATTCTTCCTTCTACAAGAGGAAACCAGCACAGCCTGTCAGAAGATGAAGCAGTTAAACAACTTGTGATCTGGGATATCATTTTCCTTACATGACAGGATAACAATGAGAACCGTATTTCTTTGCAGTGATGGATCCAAGACTGTTTTCTCGGTGCCTTCTGTCATCTATCAATTCCCTTGCATCAACCAGTGATAACCAGCGTCCTTGTTCTTACATAGGGAGCAGCGTAGAAGCTTGTGCCGTGATGCTTATCCATGATTAAACCCAGAAATTTGTGTGGATACAGCCACTGCACCGGAATATGACTGCTTTAAAAACAAAAGCAGCACATTTTAATCTGTAAGGAGCATCGGTGCAGCAATAACCATTTTACACAAATGTTCAAAAAGTAAAGATCGGTTAAGTCAAATGGGGATGAGCTTTGATAGTCAAGAAGGTTATGAAGACATTGGTTACACCTTTTAAATAAAGTGGTGCATCTGCCTCTAGATGAAAGTAGGTTGTGTTAAGGTCCTGACTGAACTTGATAAAAGCATCTCTAGTCTGCTTCGCTCCATGACATTTTATCTGCAGGTGTATGTACCCAATGATTTAGAGAGAATGTAAATATGTTATACACACGCATGATATAATATATCATTATATAATATAAAATATAATATTTTATATAACCCTATATATTAAACATTGTATAAGCAAACAAGAGAAGTCATTTTGAGGATGACTTTCTACTTAAATTGGCTTTATTGAAAGCAATAGTTGAAAACAATAGTTGTAGCTGCACCAGAAAACAACTTTGCAATTTATTTGAATTAATATATTAGCACTGAGTGAGACTTTTCCCTTACTCCTTAAAAGGATTTCTTCCTTTGTCCAGAAATAGCACTTCATAGCTTCCCCCAGAAGTTATATTAATATCCTACTTTAAGGCTTGGCGTATGAGGGGTTTACTGGGAAGATGTTTGCTGTATCGAGTTGTGCATCAGATCTCGGGAGGTTGAGAGAGTGTGGGATCAGTCACTATTCTGCTGATTGATGGGATAGGTCTGGTTATGATTTCATGAAATCTTTTTATTCCTTTGGGTGAAAAAGCTTAAAAGAGCGTTATGGCTCACCTTGCTGAATAATAATAGGTTTTTTTCTGAGGGACAGAAGTCAGTGATCAGTGCTGTAGAGGGTTACAGGTCTATTGGAGTTTGCTTTTCCACAAACTGTGAAGAAATCCTGTATTCACAGGTGAAAAAAATGGAAAACCCCTTTGTATGACAGAACATAATTTAATAAACCATAGCACACCTTTGATTCATGAGAATGGGGGCTCTGCCAAAATCAACAGCAAGGTTCCCAGCACAAAGCATCATGTGCTATTTTATAACAGGAAGAGGAGCTGGCAAGTGTCAGCCCGTGGTTCTAATGAATTTGAACGGTCCCCATAAGGGAACTGTGTGACAGGTTCAGGGCTTGTGCTAATAACAGCAACAAGTGGGAAGAGTAGGTGATGGAGGGTGTGGAAATAAACATATGACTAAGCAGTGAGAGCCTGTTCTTTCATCTGTTTCTTGAGGCAAAGAGTCAAGGGAGAAAAGACAAAAGTGAATAAGAGGATGATGTTTTCTCTGTTTATGCTAAGTGTAGTTCTCACACATGAGTGATGATCCTGAGTCCTGGCAAGGAGAAAAGCTGTTTTCCTTCTGTCTCAGCTTTGTGAGGTCTTAAGATTCCTCCTGGCATCCTTTTCTTTATGGTGGTACACGCTAGCACACAACTTTTCCAACAACTTATAAGCAAGTTATGGCAGAAAGTGTAACACTCTCGTTGACAGTGACAGGGAATAGGGATTCCTTCGGCTGTGCTGTGCCGTGCCACAGAAAATCTCCACCCTTGATATTCTACTTGGATTTCTGGGGCTCATTCAGCCCTGAATCTGTAGACATGAGTAGGAAGCACTGCCTGTGGTCTCTGATTTGCAGTAGCTCGTTCAGAAAGACATCTTTGTTTGAAAAATTTTTTTTAAAAATTAAGAATTCTTTGCAAAGATTGAGAAAGGAAAGAAACCCTAATGCTTATCACAAATATTAAAAACACAAGACCACCACTTCAAGGAACAGTGAGGAAATTTGCAATTAAAAATCCAGGCAGTTATTTCCAGTTTGATGAATATATAATTGAGGATAATTTTAAGAAACACAATTGAACTAATGCCGAGATCCATCTCAGACTTAGCAAAGAATCCTTCTTTTCTCTAAATGTTGTGAAAAGAGTAGTGTTATTCTGAGACTTCATGCCAGAATTTGATGCAGTTTGATTTCCAGGGTCATTGTGGTCAAGAGTAAGACTGCCCTGTTTTCCCTTCCTGCCCAGCTAGCATTCCAAGTTTCTGAGAGGAACAGAGGGATGTCTCCAGTTGTACCATGTCCATTCCTTTTTCATTGGCAGATTTCTCTTTTTTTTTTTTT
>VZRN01004655.1:2344391-2359776 GCA_013397935.1 Dasyornis broadbenti | reverse complement strand
TTTTTTTTTTTTTTGGTTAGATTTTTTTCATATTGGACATTCTCCTCAATGTTTTTTTTTTTCCAAAATAACTGTTTTGAGTAGTAAGGACGTAAGAAGTACTGGTTATTCTTGTCAGGTTAATTCCTGTTCAGCCCTTTCCCTTGCACTTTTTGAGAACAGAGTCTTGCAATGGAAGCACTCATGATAATAAAGCAATGAAATTAATTTCAAGTATGGCCCTGATCCACATTTTTCCAAAGTAAAACTATTATTTTCATTGACTCTGAGTTTTAGACTGAGCTGAAAATGAAGAAAGAAAGTTAATGAAACTTTAAATATTATTTTTTAAGATTATTTTTAAGCTGCTTTAATGTAAGTAACTCAGAGATCTTCCTGATAGTGCAGAGAGAAGGGGGGGAGCAATCCAACAATCATACAAGGACCATTTATTCCATAAGAAAACCCTGACACGAGAGATGGGAGAAAAAAGGAAGAGAAGGGATAAAACTGCATATATGGCATGAGGAAAAATAATTTTCTTCATGAAAAGCTGAACATAAAGGAACTTGCAGCTAGTATTCATGGTAGAGAATTTTTGGTTAAAAAGATTGACATTTTAATAAACTGATCTTAATTAACACTACTTTGAAATTCTGAGTTGTACGCTTCCTATTTCACAACACTAGAACCAGTGGCTTTTTAAATAATTTGCTGCTTGTGGGTGATCTCTTTTTGAAACAAACCCAGACCCTCCAGTCACAATTTATTTTTTATTTCAAAAATGATTTTTACTAGCAAATTTTGCTTTGGTTCAAGAGAATTATAAATCATTATTACACAGCCAGACACTTCAAACATTTTGTAAGAGCTTTGTGACCAATGAAGCATCAAAGGCAATGCTGAAAACCATGATTACAGCATGAGTGCACGTCCATTCATTAATACATTAAAGTTCAGGACTCTAATGTTATTAATAGGATTTCCAGATTGTGGTGTATTTCTCTCCTAGAAAAGGTGGCTCTTCCTGTCACACAGAGCAAGAAGATTGTTCTTCATTAACGCCAATTTATGGAAACTTTTTTTTTTTAGACAATTTAGGGCTGAAGAACTGAGATTTCTTAGCAGCTTTTGGCTATTATTTATTCACCAAAGACAGATGCAGCTTTTATTTCCCCTTCTATCTCCACCAGGCCATATTGTTGGTAATGTGCATAGGGAAGGAGGGAAGACAGGCAATTATCGATAGGTGTTTTTCCTGATCCCTTCATTTCTGACACTAAATTGTACTCAGTGACCACGAATCTTCATTTAGCTCTCGCTGTAATAAGCTCTGGGAGACACATTTAGTATGGAACAGTGTATTTTGGAACGTACTTCAAACACAAGGCAGCCCTTAAAGGCCCTGCTGTGTTCAGATCTCCATTGTATCAGACACTGCACAGATCCATAATCAGTGATGGCCCCTGCCCTTCAGCATTTACAACTCATGCAAATGAGTAAAAGAACAGCATAAATTAAATGTTGTCTGGATTTTACTGCTGCTACTACTGAAGACTCAGAAAGGCTGAATGATTTGTTTAAATGGTGCGTCAGGTCTGTGCCAGAACTGGGAAGTGACTCCCTTTCTCTTGAGATCCCACCTAGTGATTTCTTTCTCCTCAAATATCAATGTGGAAAAAAAAGGACTGATGTGCATTAAAATTCAAAGAATGCCATTACCCTGGTTTGGGTTTTGTGAAATTCCTGGCTAGTTATTGGACTTTTTGGTGTTATGTGATATTTGAGTAGATATAATAAGAGATGTTCTAGTTTAGTGCCAACACAAAACTGCTGGTACCTGTGTTTTTCCAGGGACCTGGGCACGTTTGAGAGTTGGCAGGTGCTCTCTAAACAGAATTCAGTGTTCTGTTCTCCTTTTACAGTAATTATTTAATGGGTGCAGGTGTTTTTCAAAACTAACTTTTTCCTACCTGCAGAAATTCCCCTCCTTCTAAGCAGAGGAAGTTTCTTCAGTATCAGTTATTTACCTTCTTTCATCTTAATTTCCTTCTTGCTTCTGACAAACATCCAAGAAGATATTTTCAGAATTATTTTGTTGTTGTCGTCGTTCCTCTCCTGGTTGTCGTGTTTGGGTACCACTTCTATCTCTGGAAATAGAACTTCACCCGAAAGCTCCAACCTCAGCAGCCACTGCATCTCTTTCCTGTTTACAGAGCAAACATTGCACACAGAACTCCTTTTGCTCCCGAATTTCTCAGCAGAGGTGGGAGTAGGAAAGCTAAGGATGGTGCAGGGGGCCTGCTGAGGAGCTCACCCTCGGGGCTGCTTGGGTTCTGAGCGACTCTGATTTTGGGAGGAGACTCTCAGGTCACAGGTGTTGGTGTTGACAGCCCCATTTTACAGCCGAGTGCTGAAAGTGGAACTTCTCCGCTGTGGCCTGCCCCTTAGCAGCAGAATGACTTCTCCAGGAGAAATGGCAGTGCTTGGGAAGACCTGAAACTGTGGGAACAAGGGTTCAGTTTGATCCATCACTCTGAAGTCCAAAGGGCTTTGGCGGGTGTCAGCTTGGCTGATGCTTGTTTCAGCTGGGAGAGAGGTCAGGACGTTATGTCCAACCTGGGGTCGTTTCTCTGTTTAGGTATAACTTTCCTGTGTGTAAGGTGGGCTAGAGCTGGTTGTGAAGGTAATGATGACACAGACAGCTTGCATTTCAGTTACATCCCTGAAAAGGGAAGCAGAAGAAAGGCCTGGTTTAGGCTGTTTTGCTCCATTTCTGAAGCAGTTCCCTGCAAATTAAGGAAAAGCCTATTGCGAGAATACATGCTTTATGCTAACTGAAACATAAAATGAGTTCTAATACTTTTCCTTTGAGTCCTACAGGAGGCTTGAAATTTACTTGCAGAGGAAGAGGCTTTGATCCACATATTTTCATAAGTATTCATAAAGATACAGAATTAGAAGCTCCCCTTTATTCCCCTTTTCATGTGTGCTGGTTTTGAAACACATTTGAAGCTGTGGAATTGATTGAACTTCCAGTGAAGCTTCTTTCCAGAGATGGGCTAGACTAAAATGCAGGGTATCACAGGAAGGAAAAATATCCCACAGAGTGCTATTCCTCTCCATGCTCAGCTGGAGCAGTAGAGTACGGAGGAATATTGAGATTTACAGACTTTCTTTACCTACATAAGTACTAGGGCTTTCATGTAAGCATTTCAGAGTCCTTGGAATAGACTCTTCCTGCTAACCTGTATGTGGTAAAAGGACTGACTCTTCACTGGTTTCTACCCCAAAACTTTATCAAAGAGGTGATGGACTAAGACCTCATTCACTGATTGTATTTCTTGTACGTATGCCTTTAGGTTGTAAGTTTGTTATTTAAATTGAATAACAAAGCAGATATTCTTGGTTTTCTGGGATATCTGATTCTTCAGTTTTGTTATTTTCCTGTTTAGTTTACAGAGCTAGTAAAAACATTTGCAAAGAGATCCCCTAAAACACACTACACCTTTTCAGCCAGCTCTATTTCTAATCTCTGTAACTCACTCAGAACAGAAGTTGTTACTGGAAATAATTCAAATCTGGGAATAGGCAGTTTTAAGTCTGCTACCTAGGGTCAAGGATGTTTCAAACCTCAAGAAGAAAATTGCACAGAAAAGAAGGAGTAAGGAATGTCATAATGACAAAGGAAGTCTGACCACATCAATGTAGAATGTGAATGTTATCTGCCTGTGCTGACTTCGTTCCTTAAAATAGAATGAATGGGGTATTGTGTCTCTAAATCTCTGCTTCAGATATTCTGTTCCCTGCTGTACATCTGGCACTTCATCCTCCTTAAAATACTGTTTCTAGGACTAATAGCAGTTGTATTAAACTGGTGCAAAAGATATGCTGTACTTCAAATCATCTATGTCAGATCCTTAGAACTTTGCCAGAAATTTCTGATGTCACCCTCAGCTGATCATTTGACCTCTTCATGTATCAGTTCCTCTCTGTTAGGTGAGAATATTACAGTCTCAATCTCACGGTGTTGTTGTGGCGATGAACACAACACAAAGTAAATGCCATAAATGCCATGTTCTGAGGACTTTAATGCAAACACTTTAAATAGGAGTCAGGGCTTTTTTGAGAATGATCAACATGTTCCTATATCCCTCTTTCTATGCACGCAATAAGGGGGAAATGAGGCACTGTTAAATGTCAGGCGTAGCTAATCTGCAGTACCGTCAATGGCACATCTCCCGACTTTGGCCCAGTTTCTTTACCCTTTCACTATCTCTCTCCACTTGAAGAAGCACAGCAGTCCCTCTTGTTTACTTATTTGTTTTCATTTGTTTTGGTTTTTCCCGAACCAATAAAATATTTAAACACAATAAAAATGTTTATTAGAGGCAAACAGAACAGTAACCATGTTTAAAAAGGAAATGTACAAAACCACTCTGAACAAATCTTACTCCCAGGTGTTTCCTTGATGCCAGCCATGAAAGCTGGAGAAGTATTCATTATAAACTATCAGTTCTGCCAAGATCAAGGGTAGATTCCTGGAGTGAGCAGCACAAAAGGCAAAATGAAAGGATCTCCTCTTCTGTTACAGATAGTTCTACATATACATATGTATATGCTGTGTGTGTATGTTTGTGCATATGCATGTGTAGGTTTATACACAGTCTATATAAATCAGTGGTGCTATCATCTTCTATTGAAAATATTCACAAAAGTGTGCTCTTTGAAATGTGAATATCAAAAGAATTCTTTTCTCCATTGTGAGATTCCCAGAACAAAACAACTGTAGGGAAAATTTGACCAACCCACTCACGTTAGTGCCTATTTGAACATGCAGCCTTTATTCTCCGCTGAATATACCAAGCCTTTGGTTGCTGTTCAGGTTCTACTTCTCAAACATGTGATGGATGAATTCATGAGGGGCTGGAAGATACACCCCACACATCCCCTCTCCACACACACACACACCTGCCCACGGCGAGAACTGCAGTGTGGCACGGCTGAGGTGCCCTTGGAAGCAGCTCCTGGAGTTAGTGGTCAGGGCCACTCAATTCTAAGTACTTGGTTATGAGGGTGCTCGATTTTATGCCTTTCAGTTCTGACCACATGGTCTTTAATCTTCATTCCCAGACTGAGGAAGGTAGGAATTCACTACAGGAGGCAAGGCAGTATTTTCTGCTATCAACATACAGGCTCTTTGTCTTTGGCTTTAACAGCCAAAGTGACCGCTATGAGTCTTGGAAAACCAGCCTTGGTAGCCCTTTTATATCAAACCACCTCATATTGGCTGTCCTGAAAAAGAATACACTATCCTGTATTTATCTCTAGAAAATGTGATACAATTCCATGTGTATGTGCTGGAAGAGACCTTAAAGATCAATCAGTTCCAACCCCCTGCCATGAGCAGAGACACCTCAGAGCCCCATCCAACCTGGCCTTGAACACTTCCAGGGCATCCACAACTTCTCTGGGAAACCTCTTCCTGTGCCTCCCTACTCTCATGGTAAATAATTTCTTCCTAAAATCTAATCTAAACCTTCCCTCTTTCAGTTTAAAGCCCTTTCCCCCTTGTCCTGTGACTACATGCCCTTCTCAAAAGCCCCTCTGTTTTGTTATTTTCTTGCAGCCTCCCTTTAGGTGCTGGAAGCCTGCTACAAGGGCATCCTGCAGCCTTCCTCTTATCCAGGCTGAACAACCCCAACTTTCTCAGCCTGTCCCCATACAGAAAGTGCTCCACCACTTTGATCATTTTCATGACCTCCTCTGCCTCCTCTGGACTAGTTTCAGTACAACCATGTCTGTGTGGGGTTTTGTTTCTGTAGGTTTGGTTTTTGTTTTTTTATTTTTGTGGTTTTGGGTTTGTTTTTTCTTTTTTTTTTGGTTGGGTTTTTGATTTTTTTTTTTTTTTTTTTTTTTTTTTGGGGTTTTTTTTTTTTTTTGTTTGGGGCTTTTTTATTTTGTGAGCTCTGAAATAAATGTGATACAGAACTATTTAGTTAGCGCTACACAAGCGGTGTGATCTCCCTATTAGCATATTTTAGTACCAGACTAGCTCCAGATGCTTTCGTTGATGAGAATGGTGCGCAAAAAGCGGGAAGATTGATTTCTCTGTGCCTTGCTTAGTGCTTTCACATGGGCCACAAAGTGGTTGCACAGCAGTTCCATTCTTATCTGAGCTAAAAAAAGAATTGGCTTCCCATTAAGTGTCGCAGAGCATCATGCCCCTAAAACTTTCATATGGTTAAAGAGGCAACAGCAATTCTGCTTTTCAAATGAGGAAAATATTTGTGAGAAGCTGACCAAAACTTCAGCATTTATTGTTTAGCTTATATTGTTTGCCTTGTGATGTGTTGCTGAGTATCTGCCTCATTTGCTCACTTTCTAGGCCCTTTAGTGTTCCTCAGTGTAATAATTCATAACCTTTTGTTCCTATTCAGAGTTTGGTTATTTCAGACCAAGACAGGACAGGGCTTTGACTCAATCAGGATGAGCTTTCACACAGGGGAATAGGATCCTCAGTAACTTTTTGCTGGTGATGGTGAACATTGAACAGTTTGTTCAGAATCATGAGCTTGTGAGAACTGTCTTTAGAATTAGAGCTTTCAAGGGAGAAACCAGCATCTGAAAACACGAAAGGATAAAGAGCAGGTGAGAGCAGAATGGAGTTTGTCCTGCCGCTGTCCATGCTGTACATTCTGTGCTTCAGACATGATCTCAAGCTGCTGTACATTTTTGAATTGCTGTCAAGAAACCTTTTCTTATACAAGTATGTTCAGAATACGTTCCTAAGAAAGTCCCTGGACAGTAGAATTCGTGTTTCAAAAGATGGTAAAAGCGTGATCAATTAGTTAAACTCTGATCTAAGGAATATGCCATGGGAGATAAGAATTTGTAAAAATTATCCTGAGTGAAGAGTGGACAAAAGATTTTTAAGTAAAAAGGTAAACATGGCCTTCCAGTACCTGAAGGAAGCCTAGAGGAAAGATGGAGACGGAGTTTTGTAGTGACAGGAAAAGGGGGGAATGGCTTCAAACTGAAAGAGAGTAGATTTAGATTAAGTATTAGGAGTAAATCTTTCCTGTGAGGGTGGTGAGACACTGGAAGAGGTTGCCCAGAGAAGTTGTGGATTGCTCTTCCCTGGGGTGTTCAAGGCCAGGTTGGATGGCGCTCTGAGCCACCTGATCTGGTGAAAAGTGTCCCTGCCCATGGCAGGGGGGTTGGAACTCTAGGGTGTTTAAGGTCCCTTCCAACCTAAACCATTCCATGATTCTATGTGTTAATTTTCATCCTGAGTTGGCAGCCACTCATATTTGTTAATAAACCTCAAATATATTGCCCAGTTTTTTTCAAGATACTGTTGGCTGTGTTTGTGTTCCTAGAAAGCTCAGTCCCCTCATGCACCTGGATTTTCTTTCCAAAGGAAATTTGGTGCGCAAGGAGGGAGGAAACTCTGCTTGGTCCTTGGGGATAAATAGGTCTGGACAGGTTGGGCCTGAGCACAGACACAGGATTGTGCCTCTTGGTCTCATCACGCAGAAACTGCTGTTGATCTAGTCCCAGTGACTGCTCTGGATGCCAACTTAGGGCTGGAAATTTGATATTATATTACTGTTTATCTGTGTAAAGCACACAGGAGAGCTGTCAGTGCTTTTAGGACAGTGGAAATTAGGGTCCAGCACTCATTGTAATGAATGGTGTAGAAATTTAGAGAATGGGGAGAGGCAAAGATCTGAGCTTTCACAGCACAAGGAATTGCTACTAATTGCTTGTGTGTGTGCTCTTAACTGTAATTCCAAGGTAAGAGGTATTCCATGTTAGAATATCTTGATTCAAACCAGCAACTTGGTTAAAATAATCTAGTTTTCTTTGCAGTAGCAGTGAATCAGAAGCGTGCTATGATCCATTCATCCAAGTCAGCTCATAAGTGTGGAAATTGCTGAGCTGTGCTAACTGCAGTTTGCAGTTGTCTGTCCATACCCTAATTTGCCACTTTTTTTGAGCACTTATTCTTTCCATCATGTTTCCTTTCATCAGATTTTGGGAATAACCACTCCCCACGAAGAGGCACTCAGTTAAACATTTGAAGAAAGGAGTTTCTAGGCTTGATTTCGGGCAGCATTGGACATCTCAGTGTAGAAGAGCTGGCTGGCAGTGTAGTGTAGTAACAGCACAATTCCAACATGATTATTACAGCTAAAGTGTGATGATAGCATCTGTGAAAATGTACCCGGCCCATCAAGGAGCACGCAGAATTGAAGTCAACAGTTGCACTGGCAATACAGAACAGTGATCATAAATCATCTAGCAGCCTAAGTATAGACAAAGCTGAGGATCTGAAAAGCATCCCAAGTGCACGTGGGAGTCTTCATTTTCTCTTTCTGCTCTCCTGTCACCTTCTCCATTATTGGCTGCTGAGGAAGTAAAATTTTTCCTCTGGGTTTGTTGTGACAACATCTCCGAGAGTTTACAAAATGATTTTTGGTGTGAATCTTGTCACCTTGCTTGACAATTTTCTTGCCTCTTTATGGTGTTCTGTGAGGTAATGTAAACTATATTTGAGTGGTTCTCACATTTGAGAACATGTGCCTCAAGGGGTATGTAAAGGCAGGAGATGAAAAAAGAAAAAAAAATTAAATGAAGGCACAGCAGCCTGACCAGGAGCTGCGGGAGGGAGCGGGGTAAGGCTGCATTACTCTCTTAAATTCTTTGGCTATAAATGTGGCCTAGGAGCTGCTGAACGCAGTCAAATGCATCATTAACGGCAGCAGGTGATAGAAAACCAATTTTTTTTCTGCAAACCAAATTCTTGTAATCATTCCATCTAATTTTACCACACCACATTGGCAGAAAGGTGTAATAATCTGCATTGCAGAGACCTGCAGGACAATGCAAGTTTTCTTAGTAATAGTGCTGGTTAGGAATGGGAGCGACGCCATGCATTTGAGTTGTCCGTGGTTAAACCTGTAGCTTAACTCTGCCTGTGCCACGCTTCTTCTTCACTGACAGGAATTTTCCCAATTTCTTGTTATGCCAGAGCCATCAGCATTGTTTGAGGCTGCTTTACTCTGCACGCTGGCACAGATTATCTCCTTATATTCTGACTATTCCAAGAGCAGGCTGACTTGTACTGTAACGGAGAACTCAACAAGAATAAAGTAGATGAAAGGTATTGGACAAAATAAATCCTTTGAATGAAATGAGAATTCATAGCCATATAAACAAATGGATAATCTGCAATGTATCTCAACCCAGCACTGTCTGTGAAGCTCTATTTACTAGAGTATCTTTGAAGAAATTTAAAGAACTGCCTAAAATTTCATTTGTTCTGAGCTAAAGAATGCTTTATTTGGCTACACCCACAGTTCTGCAGTGAGAGCTGAGGCCAAAGCCCTTTACCTACAGCAGGTAGACCACGGAGGACTTTTTTTCTAAATGTTGTAAGTTACTGACTGCTTCCCAAAGGCTGGGACTCTGAACATCCTTCTTATATATATTTACAAGCAACATATGTTTAAGATGTAACAATTAAATTGCTACTAATAGTTCTGCACTTTTTTCAAGGTTTTGTTCATATCTAGTGTATTAAAGGGGTCTCAGCCACTGTTTTCCGTCTGTTTGAAGTCTCTTTGCCCTTTTTTTGTAAATTTCCTGTGCTTCAGCCCGTCTAAAGTCATATAGCCAGGGTCTTCCTAGCATTCAGCACAATGTTCTGGGAATAGAATGAAGTGGAAACTTTGCTCAGCACCTTTGGATGGAGCGGCTGTATGGAAGGTTAGATGCACATCTTGGAGCACAAGAGTTTCTCTGAAACATTTTTCATCCTTACACCGTTCCTTTTCAATATAAGTTCCACTTCTAAGTAAAGTTTGAATAGCCTTAATTAAGTCCTCAATAAGCAGGGCATTTTTAAGACAAGAACTAGTTGTGTTTTAGCTTCAGTATAGTTCAAGCCCCGTATTCTTTAAGAGAAGGAGAGGGAGTGTCTCTGGAGGAGCACAATGCATTCCGAGCCCTGGCCTTGCCTATGAAAATCCCAGCAAAACCTGGTTTTGGGGGAGCTGGCAGCTGCTCCAGCAGTGCTCTTCTCATCCCTCAAGTTCATCGATTCAGCTGTGCTGGATTTGGAGCTGCCTAGTGGAGGAGATGAACCCTAATGGAGAAGAGAGAGGTAAATCAAATGTGGTGCTGCACTGTCCCACTTCAGAAGAAGTTTCCTCACTGTCGTTCACACCACCCAAAAGTCTCACTGCAAAGCACTGTTTCTGTCTTACCTGCGTGCGTGGATTTCTCAGAAGGCATTTACAGCAGAGTAGAGAGGCTGTAGTTTTGTGCTGCTCTCCTGCAATGTTTTGGTGGCTCTCAGGATACACATGAAGTTTTTAAATACTGGAATTCACCTTAAATATTAAGACCTGTAGGATATGGGGTTATCCTGAAAGAACTGAAGGATACAAAAGTATTCTTTTTTCTGCATATGGAAGTATGTAGGAGTGGTCATCTGCTCTGTACCATTTTTTTTCTCAAAGGGGAACATATTTCTCAATACCCAGGCTTTTTTTGCTTCTAAACAGCTGCTTTGGACAAGGGCACAGGCCTTGCTATTTTATCTTTCAGATAAGGAAACACACTCATTTTTTTGTTATTAAGAAACAGAGCTAAAGACACTGAAGTGGGTAAAAATGAAATACCTCCTGGGAAACAAAATGCATAGTTAAAAATAAATTCATTGTGGAAAGTTCTCCAAAAGGATCTTTTCAAGTTTATGGCAGAGAATGAATCTGTATCCTAAAAAAGAATAAAGCCGGCAACTGTATGCACTTTTCACGACTCTCATGTAAAACCTGGCAAACAGATTATTTGTTGGCTTAGTAGATTAGACATGAGGGCTTCTGTAAATTAAAAACAAAAGCAGCTTTGGAATGCATTTCACTGTCTCAGTTGGAAAACAAAGATCTCTTTCCCTCCACCCCTTCTTTTCCTTAGGATAATTAAAAATAAAAAAAGTGTGCAGAGCCATATAAATAAAACAAGGGCTGGGATGAAAAAAAAAAAAGAAAATCTTCCTTCAAAGAGATGTCAGCAATCACAGTTTTCATTTGTCTGTGCCAAGAAATGTGCTTATATGTAGGTCTGAATGTAGTTTATTCTTGACTATTTATGGAAGTTATGCTCTTAGAGACCTTAATATGTAATAAAAAAGGAAAATCCTTAATTAAAATCTGTTTTAAATGATGCTTAACTTAAAAGCTTTCAAATACTCTTCTAAGCATTACACAATGTTCTACTGTCATCTTTTTCCAGCATTTCTCACCGGCACAAATACATTATAGGTTATACTCTAATTATATAGAATTTTATTGTAATTTACTTCAGCAAAGTGTGAATGTATTCTTCACGGGCAAAATATGTTACTTTGAATTTCTGAAAAAACTCCTTGGGCTACACAACTTCTCCTGAAGTTTGTAACCTAAAAGAGAGCACAGTCTGTAGTAAAGAACATAGAAAACATTTAATATACAGCTCACTGTTCAAAACCATTCAAGAAATAGTAAAAGCACACAGTCCAGGAGTGTGAGTGCCTGAGGACAGCCCAGAACTGTGCCTTGGCATATTATGCAATTACTCACTTTTTGATTAAGTGAAAAATTTAGAAATTGCCATAACTCACAAAATATATATTCTGACCAGGAGCGACAAGAATAATTCTAAGAGATGCTTTCCTGACATATACATTTCTGACGGTACTGAACTCTTTTGTAATGCTTATTCTTCCCCTTTGATTTTATTTCTCTTCTCATATTTAATTTTGGGCTGAGTCTTGTCAGACTTGCATGGTGGGAGCACGACAAATCAAAGGAAATATGAGGTTCCCAGGGCTCAGTCTCTGCTCAGTCACAGAAGCAGCTCAGAGCTACCTTCCCTTCCCAGAAACGACAGAATTTCTTCCGGTGCCCCATTCTGCAAGGCTACGTTCTGCTGGAGAAGAGGATGTGGAGGGAAGAAGGAGAACTTAGCAGTGACACTGTTCCCGATGTGTTACAGGCACATCCCAGCCCATATTTCCATCCTGCAGCCTGGCTGGTCTTTGACTGGATGCATCTGAGGGGCGTCAGAGGCGTTGCTTCTGTTACCTGGTCATTTGCAGAATTTACTCATAGTTCTCAAGATAATTTGATTTAGTTTGAAATTCGTTTACTGCTTGTGGAAAAGTGGAACACCAAGTGGGGAAAATCAAGTTCTTTAAAGTCCTGTGGAAATGTAGTGGACACAAATTAACAGTTTGCTGGCACCTACGTAGGTTTTGTGTGTGGCACCATTTTTTTTCCTCCTGCTTTTTCAGGACTTTATAGCTAGAGGAAAAAAAAATCAAGACTTTAGGATGTTGTATGAGGAATGCGGAATCAGTTTTTCTAGTTGGGAAATATCTTAGGCAGTTTTGGTTAATAGAATTATCTGGCCAGTTATCAGGCATATTCCATTCAAGAAAGTAATTCTCAAGGATCTTCTTGATTTTGATTGAATGTTTTTTCATCTGTGAACACTACAGTCTTTATGTCAAAACTAATACTCATTTTCAGTTTTGGGCCAACTGGCAAATCCAAATACAAATATTACTAATTGGCTTCTCATAAGCCTTTCTAGCAATTAATTCAGTTATAAATGATTCAGACCTTTCTGTAACCCAAATAAGATTCATGCCTGCGTTATTTTTCACAGAATTATTTCATGCTAGAAAAGGATGCGTAATAAACCACTATTGAGAATGGGAGAAATCAAATGGTTTATTTGACAGTCCTCATTACCTCTTCTGCAGTGTGGCAGGCAAATTAGAAGTAATCTTTATTGTGAAGCTGTGTCATGTACTTATAAAACCACAAAAAAACGTAGTTCTGCAATTTCCAACCTCTGCACAGAATATTGTGTCAGCGATGGGGAAGATGCGCGCTCACGTCTTTACAAACAATTCCGTGGCTGAAGGTGTGGGTGCTAACACCTTTAAAACGGGTCTGAATGTCTCTACCCACTTCAAGCTGCAGGTTTGTTACAGAACCAGACAGTTTGGCTCCTGAACCAGACAAATGGGGCCACACAAGCCTGAGTTTCTGAACTTTGGGGAAAATGACAGGTTCAAGGGGAATACGTGGTAGGCGGTTTGGGAAGGCTGTACCTTCCTAAGACCTCAGCCAATGAGGAAAGGAAGAGTGCAACATGTGGCTGGGAGTTTAGGATAAAAGGAGGCTACGCCCTCCAAAACCTGGAGAGAGAAACGTCATGGGAATATGCCCACAGGACTCTCTCCCTTGATTTGAATAAAGTTGCAGGACTCCTCTGTCTCCTTTATGGACTCTGGCTTTTCATAGCGTGATTTTCCTTTTATCAGCAACTTTGAAACTCAAAGGAAGTATATGGAAAGGTTATCTAGGAAAGAGGTAAGAGTTTAACCTCAACCACTGAAAAAATAATGAACCAAATCTTTAGTAAAAATTATTTGTTTAGTGTAAGATAACGCACCTGTACGTTTGCGTGCTGTTATTAGTTTTCCAGGTAAATATTTTCTCACCTGAATCACTGAATTTTGTGGTTGCAAGTAATGACGTGTGCATTTCTTCACTGCATTTCTGTGTCGTGACAAACACATGTGAAACATGGCCCCTAATAGAGCCCTGTCCCTGTGGATCCTGTGGCATTCTTTGTAAGCACGGAGGCGTTTCATCCCTGTGTTCCAGCCAGATTTACAAGTGGCTACATTTGCTTGCCTAAACTGCCTAGGAGTCACCGCTAGCACAGTGCTCCTTCTCTTTTTCCAGTTTGAAACTGTTCTCTGCTGAACCAGACAGCTGCATTCCAGCTCTGTGACGTCTGCATTCTGGTGATGGTTTGGCCCTGATCCGTACATGGCTGGTTGCTGTTTGTTCCTACTCCTATTTATTGTTAATGCAATTCAGAGCCCATTAATGCTGGGATAACAATAAACACATATTTGTCCGCTTTTAAAGTTTTTTGTGATTGTCAGGACTTGCAGGGCTGGCTGGGCATACCATGAACTGCTCAGAGTCACAATAAGATCAGATGAAAGTAAAAAGAAGTAGCATCTGTAGGCTGGGGCAAGACTCAGAACAGCAAGTCTGTGAACCAGTGGAAGTCACACAGGCAATGTTCTGTCCTCTCATGCAAAAAGACACAGAAGAGTGATGACAAAGCAAAGATTCCTGTTTAGTTTAGCCATTATTCTTCCTCTGATTTTTGATAAAGATGCAACAGTGCCTTTTCCAGCACCTACTGGAAAGTTCAAGGAGAGGAGAGGATTTTACACAGAGTTTTATTTCGTTGTGATTTATTTCTTCTGTGTGATAATGAAGAATGGAGAATGAAAGGGCATTGCAGGAGGAGATTTGACTTCACAAGGCCGTTGCAGCTCTGTTGCAATGCCAAGAGTTATACCAAATTAGTGTGGCAACCAAACCAGGACAACATGCAGTAAATATAGAGCTAAATCATTGCCATTTGCTTCCTTGGATTTACTTTTTTCAGGGATATTTACAGGATCAACTTATTCAATTAATATCTGGCTCAGAACTTATGCTGTTATTCATATCAGGTCAAACCTCACTTGAGTTAATAAAATCTGAGACAAGACATAGGTTTGATAGAGAGGAAATGAGAGTTCATGCACATCTCTGCACAGATAGTTTAAAAGACAAAATAAAAAAAAAATAAAATAAAAGGGGAAAAGTATGGTCTTTTTTGCAAGTAATAAATTTCTATGTCTATCCTGGGTTGTGAATTCCCCTTGGAAGATTTGAGAAGAAAATGTTATTGAGATTGCAGAAATCTCAGTAGCTTAAGTAGACTGTTGGCTTCACTTTGGAAATGCTAACAGATACCAGAGCAGACTATGGGCTTGTGTTTTGCCAAGGACCTTTTTGCATGCCAGAACACTAATTTTTTTTTCCCCAAGATAAGAGTCTTTAAAAACTTTTCAGTGCAAAAAGCTTCTTTTCAGACATACACAACTGACCAATTTGGTACATCTTTGTCCAGAAATTATGAAAGAGATACGACCCCAAGACAGAGCTTAGTCTCAGTTTGGAGAAAATATTTACGGCTGTATTGTAATTCTCTGGTTGATGAGTGTTTGAAAAGTGCTGGCATAACCATAGCTACCATACAACAACAGCAAAGCAATCATTCCCTGTTTAACTCCCAGCTGTGCCTATGTCGTCAGTCCTTTTACAGATAAAGTAAAGGTATTTCCAGATTGATTCTCAGTAGCAGCTTTTGCTCACTTAAACCGGAACTGTGAACATCTGGGCAAGTGTTTAATACATTTTTTTTTTTTTTCTGCAAAGTGCAAGCATTACCTCCCTGCCTCATGTATAAAAGAGTTCTGGCAGGATTTTGC
>VZRN01004655.1:2313110-2344385 GCA_013397935.1 Dasyornis broadbenti | reverse complement strand
GAGTTCTGGGAGGATTTTTCCCCTCTCTTTTAAACTTTTTTTTTTTTTTTTTTTTTTTTTTTTTAATGGGCGGAACTCTAAATCTTCTTGTCTGAATTGTCAGGATGGTTAAGGTGATTAGTAAGATGCTTAAGTTGAAAATGGCCCATTTTAGGTATACTTGTTCTCTTTTGTTCTTGTTAGGTTTTTTTCTTCTTTTTTCCCCTTTCCTTCCTTATTCATTGTCATAGAATCATAGAATTGTTTGGGTTGAAAGGAACTTTAAATGTCATCCAGTTCCAGCACCTTTCCATGGGCGGGGACACCTCCACCACACCAGGCTGCTCAGAGCCCCATCCAGCCTGGCCTTCAACACTGCCAGGGAAGGAATGGCACATTTTTCTCTGGTGGTAACTAAACCAATGTCAAATTGCACATTCCTACCCAGATCTTTGGGATTGATTATTTCGAGAGTTTTGGAACAGATAAAACTGAGTTAATTGGTGCATCTGCCATCGACGATAATCAGCTGTATTCATCTAGAAGAAACAACTTTGCCTGATCACATTATTGTGTGAAATAAAAGTGGCAATAGCTGTAGATTAACACAACTGACATGAGCTTTGCTCTTGCATACATCCAGTACTCAGCGGGATCTTTCCGACTTGCTTCCTGTGTTCAGTCATCTGTCTATCTGCAAGGCTTGTGGGGCGCACCCTCTATTGTGATTTTTTTTTCTGCTGTGGCAGTGTATAAGTCATTGGTGGGTTTGGTGATCTGAATTGTGGCTCAGATAGATATCTCAGTTTCATATAAATCAGCATGTCTCTGTCAAGCTTATTCACGCGGCTGCACCTTCTGGTGTTTCACATTCCCTACGTGTTTCTGCTCTGAAAATATTTACGTGAATAAAGTATATAGTCTGATATCATAGAACACGGAACCAAAGTGCTGCTTGTGTCTCAGAGTCTTTGTGAGATATCCAGCTGCCATGCATGTGTGTGCATTACTGGAATCTCCCACAAAGATAATTCTTTTTAGTGATGGCTAAAACTCAAAAGCTGCAGAGCTGTGATTGGATGGCCAGGACAGGGTTAGGAACCTCGTAGGACATTTTTATAAGAATGGCAGCACTGGTTAATGCCCAGGGTCTGTGTAGCCTTCATTCAAGTGTGGTAACAAGCTCCAGCATAGAATAAGAACTGGAAAAACACCTGTGAGATTTCTAACCCATCTTTCTCCTAGTCTCTATTTTTCAGCTCAGTATTCCTGAGCCCCATGTTGTATGTTTGCTTAATAACTTTCACTGTAATTACTTTTTTAAAGTGTGAGGTGCTGGTGTGTTCTTGTTTGGAAAACATTCAACTGGCCCACCACATGAAGAAATACCATTTGATTTAGTTTTGGTTTTTAAATTTCGTTTTTCTAACTTTTTTTTTTTTTTTTTGGTAGTTTCTGGTAGCTGTATTAGGAAAAAATGAAAAAATTATTCCTATCTGCTTTTTTTTCATGCCACTCATAGTGATCAAACTATCAAGATCATCCTATCTTGTAAGCACTGTTTTTCAAGCTGAAGAGTTCTAATATCAAATATAGTCTCTTTATATATGGAAGGAACTGATTTTAGTTCTAAAATGCCTTCTAAAATACCCCTTTTTGAGACTGGGAGGCAAATGGCTCATTGTAATTGAGGAATAAGTAAATGAATTTACAGAGGTGGAGTAATAATATTTTTAACATTGTCACTTGTCTTTTCCTGACAGTTCATGTAATTGCAGAAAAAAATCGATTGGTAGAGACACCTGGAGTCATCCAAACCAACTTCCTGCTTAAGGATGGGTTGACTTAAAAGTTAGGTCAGACTGTTCAGGGCTTTCTCTATCCAATTTGTTAAAATTTCCTGAGATAAAGGTTCCATGGGCACTCTGGATGTCTGTTCCAGTGCTTAACAGATTTTTTTTTTTTTCTTCCATATCTAACATTAATTTCCATCATTGCAACTTTTAAACTATTGCATCTCGTCCTTTTGCTCTGGGAATAGTCTGAATCCATCTTCTCCATGACCTGTTTTTGGGTAATGGGATTGCAATTAGATCCCACCCTAGACTTCCTTTCAGTGTCTTCTGTATCATTTGCTACAGCTCCATTTTTTTATTTCCACTATTACTGAGCTGATATTTAAATTACTCTGTTCACTGTAACTTCTCAGAGTTTCCCTCGAGGACTTGTAGCCAGCTGATAGTCCTGTATTTTACATTTGGCTGCCAGTCTAAACTTGACCGGCATTGAATCTTTAATTGTTGAATTTTTAACATGTTAGAACTTTGAAAATTTCTACATTCAGTCTGTGAAGTGAAAGCCTTTCTCAGTAGTTTGCAATATGAAAATTTTCTGGGCAATTGAAAAGGAAAGCTGGTTCAACATGGGGATTTTGGGTTTCTGTGGCGTAAACGTTAGATTGGATCTGATGTTGGCTATATTTGTGATCTTTTCAATCCTCGTGGGATCACCCAGTTTTTCACAAATTCCTAAAATTCTGCTGTTGTGAACAAGTATAGAACCTGACTTGGATCCTTCTGGATTTTCTAGTGGGACTGCTACTGAGCAATGTCCTCAGTATCCCAGTGTGCAACACCAGCTATTCCTGGCTTTCAGTCAGCTACCGGATGAGTATGCCTTGAACCAACGTGCAACTGGAAAACATTCCTAATTGGTTAACTACCTGCCTATTTGCTTGGTTTTGTTGTTATTTTCCTTAAATTGTACTGGGGAGGCGCCAGAACATCTGTAAAGCTTTATTTTAAATTTAAAAGCTTTATTACTCTGGTGTCAAGGACCTTCTGTGCTTGCTTCTCTCCAACACTCAAGCCACTGAGCCCTGGTCACGTGAATCCTGATAGAAAGCAAATGTTAACTTTTCATGCTTGAGTACCTACTGACAGCTAACATTAAACTTGTAAGCACATGCATTTGCGCTGGAAGTGGTATCTGCTGTATGAGGGGGAGCACTGCTTAACGTTGTAAGGTAATGTTCCTCAGATGTCCTTGCCAGAACATGAGAACGGAGGCTATTAAATTAGATCTGAAATTTCCCTTCTTAGCCATGACTACTCACACATGCGGTGTGATGACCATGGTTGTGACAGAAAATTACAGGCTAATACATGCAGTGCTCTCTGTGTGGATATGTAGCATGTATAAAATATGAATGAAAGCAAAGAGACAGTTTCCCTGAAGCCTCTTGCCAGACTCCCAGCACAGAAGCTGTTAACATAAGCTGTCAACCAGAACAGCCTTTCACCAGCCTGAGAACTGAGCCCTGTTATTCCTGTGTTCTCTTCCAAGCAGAGCCTACTCTGGAGTCATGAATCAGACCAAGTCATATTGTTTAATTCCAGTCCAGTTTATGGGAAATCAGTTCAATACCCCTTGAAACAGCAAAACCTTCTAGAGAGGTTAGAGATTTAGTCAAGCTAGAACGCTGTGATTCCTTTTGAACAGGACACCATGTCCCAGCAACTTAGCCTGACTACTTCAAAATGCAGCAGCAAGCTTCCAAAAATACCCACTTGGGTAATATCTTTCTTTTTCTCTGTGAGATATTGTTATTTCTGTTTTACTGGCAGGGCAGTGGAGTTACTGGCAAGCCAAATCCCTTTCTCATCAGTTTATTTACTGGATTTTTAGTGCGGCTTGAGGGTTAACATAGATCTAAATACATTAAGTCTTGGCATTCAATCCCGTTCCATGGAAAATCCTACAAGCCTTCTTAGCTTGATGACATCACACTCTTTTTGGAGTGGTGTTTGCTGTTGTTTTTTCCTTGTCCATACTCTACCTTTTTGAAGAACACAATGTCCATCTTTCACTTCTGACTTCAAATCTTAAGGATACAAACCCACAGATTTAACAAATTTCTGCATGTTCTCTTTTGCTTATCCTGAGACCAATGTCTAGACTGTCATCTACTCAGCTCTATTCTCAGTTAAGAACAGGCTTCTTTTTCAAGAAGATCCTCAAAATTAAGGAAGTGGATATTTTATTTTGTGAAAGAAGTTATTTTCCTAGATTTCAGGGGGTTTTACCATCAAATAATTTGGTGGTTTTGTTTGTTTTTTTTTTTTTTACCATTCTGTGTTTACCATTTGTGTTCTTTTTTTAGTCAGTTACCAAACATTTTAGTGTGACCTGGTATTTTTTTTCCCTGGATACAGTTTGTGGGATTTCCTTACACAATAAACTTTTGAACAGATGAGTCCTCTGAGGTTATCAGCTCTGTAATGAAATATAACATAGCTGATTCTACTAATCCTGTCTATTAGAACACAAGCCAGCATATCAAACCTTGTAAACGTGGGCTGAAAAAGTGTTGAGAAAGGGCTCCATGGATGACATTCAAAAGGTTTTCAGTTTTCAACACAGGTAAAGAACAGAGGATCTTTGTTAATTATATAATTTGGCAATGGCATAAGATACTGTGTAAATCATACGATTAATGTGATGACTTCATATTAGGTATTTAACTGTATGAATATACTCTATTTTGACCAAGATAGAAACAATGAAGTTGCAACAAGATTTATCAAATTGGGAGTAATAACAATAAGGAGGAAGCTGCTTAATACAGAGAAAAATGCAAAATAACTAGGGAATAACAGTATAGAAATGGAAATTAACTTAACCAAGGTGGAACTAAAACTGGAAGACCTGGATATGTCTAGACTTGGAGAACTAAATATTCTTCAGTGTAAAACACTGGAAGAAATAAAGCTGCAGGTCTTGTTTCAAGGGCTTTTAGTATACCTGTGAATGGCACCAGATGGCTGGAAAATGAGAAACAATATTTACGATGGTGGTGAGAGTCTTTGGAGCCCTTACAAGAGATCTCTAAGACTTCTGTGCTGGTATCCACAAATATTTAAGGAAAGATAGCAATGTTAATGGAAAATTGGACAGAATCAGGTGAATCTTCCATCTTTCTCAACCAGGCAACTCGGCAGATGAATCAGCATCTTTGCTCTGGTTTAGTACCCCAAAATGCATAAAAAACAAGTTCCAGTTCAGTTTGGCTGCCACTCTGTAGCTGAAGGGTCTTCACAGACAAAACTGAGCGCCTGGCAAGTCTGATTTCCTCTGTTCTACCACCCCTGCTCCCCTGAGAGCTGAGTGAGAGGCAAAGGGAAGGACAGACCTCCAGACACCTGAGCTTTCTGGGCACGTGTGAATTCCTGTCCACTGTGCCTTACTTGCCAGGGGAAGGAAATCCAGGCACACAATCCACAAAGAAGCCTGCCTCTGGGACCTGTGTCCCAACATATTCCTGCAGTTCATTTCTGGGGCAGTCCCTACTCTTGGTCCAGATGCATTATTTCTGGTGTATCCTGAGAAAACGAATCTTTTTTACTAGGCTACATGTTAGTTGTTTTCTGTTCTTGGGTTGCTAACATGGTAAATAAGGGGAGTTTATCTCTGATTCTGGTGTATCAGCAGATCATTTGCCTTTCTTACGTTGTAATCTGTTGGCACTCATAGAGTGCCTTGCTAGTCTTTACATCACCAGAATGGTAAAAAGGCCAACAGTGTGAGCCCGAGACTTCATTTTTAAATTTGTTTTCTCCTTCTGGCTGGTGCTACAAAGGCACTTTGCGTATCATTTGCTCTTGTAAGTAAAGTAAAGATGGATACTTTCACAGATAATTACACAGAATTTGCTCTGGTGTCTCCAAAGCTTGGTTGCCAAAGGCTGTTCCAGCTGTCACTCCACTGAGACTGGGGCCAGGTGTCAATGGCTCCATAACTGCAACTGCTCTGGACACAGCTGCCCTTATTGGACCTGTTGAGTCACAACCTTATTATCTGGCCATTTTCTGAATACTGACAATTTTCATTTGCTGCTTTCACAGTGGCATTCATTTTGATGAATGTTTCTCGATGGAGTACAGCCCCGTCCTTGGATTTGAAACTGCAAAAAATCTACTGTTGCATGATAAATACAAGTGTAGCCAAGTGCACTGTTAAGATATTTTGAAGGCTTTTGAGTTATAGACACTTTAAAAATACCTTTGTGTATCCTATTTTGTTAACTTCATAGGTTAATTCAAAATTGCTTTCCCGGCTTGGCATTGACATAAATGTTCTCTTTTACCCCTCCCTACAGAAGACAGTTAATTTTGTTGCTTGATATTTAGAGCAGATACTAACTTTGAATAGGACATTGTTTCCCAGCCAGATCAGTAGCTACCTCTTAGGCTTCTTTTTCAATATTAGCTCAGGACTGGCAGCAAAACAGCAGTAAAAGAGGTAAAAGTTTGAGTGTTCTCAGAGAATGTCTAGCTTTAATCCAATAAAAAATGTTAATTTCTTGTCAGATTTCTCCTCCCGTTCTTATTTGTAGCTGTCAGCCGCTAGCCTTATTTTAATGAGAATGGCTCTAAATTCCTTCTGATCACTTTTATTTCGTACTGGTTCTAAATCAGGAAATTCCCGGTGTGTGTTAACCTCACTTGGAAATATTTAATCAACTGGTCTCAAAGAGGCTGAGTCCTCTTAGGCTGCCTGCTCTCACTTTGGCTCTTCTGCATTGCTAGGGTCAACTATGTTAGGATGTCCACTGTTTGCGCAAATTCAAACCAAGAACGTTTTGAATTCAGGCCTTATACCACAAGACTAGCGAGCTTCCATCATTTCATTTTGGTAAATGCCACAAAAAGGGGGGAAAAGAAACAAATACGTAATTAATAGATCAATTTGCTACAAATGAGATAACCACCTTGATTTCTCTGTTCCTTTCCGTTCTTTTCGTTCTCAAGTTCCTTGCATTTTCCTCTCTCCTTTCTTTTCTGCTTTTCCCTCTCCTTTCCCCTCTCCTTTACTTTTTTTTCCTTGTCTTTCTTCTTTCTCATTTCTCTTCTCTCCTTGTTTAAGCTGCCAGGCTGAATGAGGAAACAATTACAGGATGTTGGCTTTAAAAGTGTCTGGCTTTGCCAAATAAGTTTATCTTTTTTTTTTTTTCTTTTTTCATTGTGGCTTAAAACATGCTGAACTCAAAGCCAAGTTACTAACCTAAAACTCATGGTAATTTTTTGCATTAGGCTTACAATAAACTTAGATAGTTTTTCCACAGTCCCTTTGCCAGTGATTAGTTTGGAAGATAGTATGTTTTGAATTTGCTGAGAGATCTACTGCTCATAGCTCAGTTTTAGTACTTTTAAAAAGCAATCAATAATGCCCATTTTGTAATAAGCAAAATTTATGAACTGACAAGCAAAATGTAATTATAGTGGGTATTCCGTACAAGAAAAAAGAGGTGATCTTAAAGCCATCTCAGCATTCTGTTTGCACTCATTTTCATTCATATAAATGATTAAGTGGTGCTGTGCTGAAACGTTTCTCTCTCAAGGCTTAACATGAGTCTGGAAAAGTTGTTGCCAAAGTTTTCTATAATGAAGTCAGTGACCATCTGTATTAACTTCTCATTGTTACCTACAGACTAAATTTTTTACGGTATTATTTTTATGAGTAAGGCCCTAACTCAGCAGCAACTTAGACACCTTTTGTTTTTATTCTCTGGGGGACAAACTTTGTAAATGTGTAAATTCATAACAAAAGCGAATCCTCCATCAAATGCTTAGGTGGACTTTGCAGTAAATGAAACTGTTTCCCTTGTCCTGCCCTCTGCTGAAAAATGGCCCCTTCTTGAATGAGCCACAAAAAGATCATTCAAAAACTGTGATAAAAAGCCTGATCCAAAACTCAGGTTTGTGAAAAATTACCTACTGAATTCAGTAGGCTTTGGATCAAACTAAAAACAAGAGATGTTAATTTCCATTTAGAGCTGGGTCAAATATGTTTTGTCCATGCCGTTTAGCACTGTGTTGAAATAATAAGAAGTTAAATAAACATTCTGTCTTTTGGTAATCAGAAGCTGCCCTGGATTTTGGTAAAACCTAAGCAGTTCACACGGTTTGGGTAAGGCCTACCTAGTTTTGAAATTAACACATTTCACCACACTGTGGCTGCTCTTGGAAATCAACTTATGAGCCGATTTCTCTACTTCCTTTCTGATCCTGCGCCTTCCTGCATCGCCAGTTTCAGCTGCACAAACTCTTGCCAAAGGATCCCCCCGAACAAGGCATTAAAAAAGAAACAAACCAAGAGCCTCCAACTTTGTGAGTCTTGATGTCTTCATGCATTTGGAGAAATACACATCCAACGGCAGCAGATAGATCATCAGATGGGGTCTCCAATATATCGTGTCAAACTTGTACTGGACCATTGTTGCAGCAGCAACAGCTCTGTAATGCTGCCAACTCTGCAGTGATGGGCAGAGGGCATTTCCTGGGGTGCTGATTGCTTTATACCTGATATCTAAGAATAGTTTTTGCCAGACCTGAAGTTGTGGAAAATTAAAACTTGCAAGTGTGCAAGTGGGAAATGTACTAAACTTTCTGGAAAAAGCGGTCCAGCTCTGAGAGAAGAGAAAAACCTTCACAGTGGGCTTGTTCAGTAATAAAGTGGGAGATCTCTGCACATAAAGCTCTGTGGAGCTCTGTGGGACTTTATATGAATAGATCACTCAGCAAAAATCTTTTCTCAGGATGGAGGCCTAAGACTTACAGTTGGAGAGGAAGCAAGAAGATGAAAGGAGACCTCTAAGCCTCATTCAGATACTCAGTGCGGCAGAGCACCACAATGACAGCTATTGTTATGCTAGATGCAAATTCCAGCTGCAAACACTACATTGGTTTTCCTGCAGATTTAAAAAAAAAAAAAAAAAAAAAAAAAAAAAAAAAGTTTCAGATACCCATATTTCATTTGTGGGAAGCAGAATAACGATGCTGTCAGCTACTGGGCAGAAGATAATTTATATACTGTGTGTGAAACTTACTTTTCATTAAATCAGACCTAGAGATGCTTATGTGGATTTAACTTGTGAGATTGGCAGGTAGCATATATTGCACAGGCCTATAGCAAAGAACAGTATAATATTTTTATTATGAATACTTTGCACCCAAGTAGATATTGTGAAATTGGTACTAGTCACCAGGTCTCATTTTGAGTTAGCTTTTACTGTGAAGAGGAAAAATAAAAGGTCAGAACCAAATCCTGTCCTAGTCAAACTTCAGCAGTTTTATCCTCAGTTCCTTGATGAAACTTTACTTTGGCATATCTGAATTTAAAGCAGACTGATTGGCAACTTTGCAAACCTTATTTCCTTGTCACAGAAATGACCAGTATTTGGAATGCTGCTTATTTTAAAACACCAGGAACAATGTTTGTGCTGGTTATCCTCTCCCAGTCTCAAGGTCCTCGCAGGGATTTGAGCCACACCAGGCATGTACGTGTTAGAGCGAAGCTCCGAGGATTTTGAAGGCGTCGCTCTTGTCTGCTGGCATTGGCTTGTGTTAATGTGGTGTTAAAGCAGAAAGACTTTAACTCGTGAGACTTGTCCTGAGAACCTCCTGCAACTTCAGCTTCTTTTTGGGCTGTGTAGTCCATTTGTGTCTGTGCTAGAGGTGAGACAGTGTAGTAATAGTAGTAACAAGCACTTTAGAAATGCAAGACAGATCCACAAATAAGCATTCATTCTAGAGTGCTTTGTCTGGTGGAAAAGGGAGGGTAAAGCAGCGTTTCCAGTGAGCCCAATTTCCACTTTGAAGATCTGAATTTCACTCTCTGTGTCTTGAAGCCTGTATTTTCTCAGTTAGAAACCTCTGTTTGCTTCTGTGTTATTGAACTTTGTGACATTACAGCAATTAGAAGACACTTAACTGAGAGGGAGGAAACAGTAGGCTATAGAAACCTTTTCTTAAAAAAAAAAAAAAAAGAAAAAAGGAAGAAAAAGGACAATTTTCAATATTGAAGTGATTAGAACCTGTCATTTCATGTCGTTGTTTGCAAGTTGACATAAATGACAGGACAAAGGAGCATACATAGAAAGGAGATGAAAATTCAGAACAGATGTCAGGAAGCATTTTTCATGCTGAATGTACACAGTGGCCAGCCAGGTAAGGCAAAAGCATTTTCCCATTTAGGAAATAATTAGATGGCCCATCATGGACAAAATGGCCTTCCAAATTTCCCTTTTCTCTAATTTCCTTACATTCATATTATACCCCAACTGCTATTCAGTTTTCTGGAAAGGAAGCTTCATCCTCTGGTCATGAGTTTGGTTCTTAGAACAATGGATGAACTATTAACTGCTAAGTGAACAGCTACTTAGCTAGAGATTATCCTGTCAATATTATATCATCCTGTTATGTTGAAGGTCTAGCAGAGCACACATTTTGAAGTTCAGAGTTTCTGGAAATTTTCATCAGTTACAAGAATAAGACTAGGAGAAAATCAGAGTGACAGGAAACATGCTGTTGTTATTATCTTATGGAGTCTGATTATTTTAAGTGATAAAAATTCTACACAAAAAATTAATCCGAGACTTAACTTGGGGAAAAAAATTAAAAGGACAAATGCACCACCCCCCTCCCCCCAAGGTGAATGTGTTTCTGGCATCTTTGCTTTAGTTTGAGCTTTACTTCTAAATCTGATACAGACTCTGTGTAATCCTGCTCCCAATCTTTTATACCCTCATGCCACATCTTTCATGTTCATAGACCAGAATAGTTTTATTTTCTCAGGTGAATATGAACACGAAGCTTTAATTCTTTTGGGCATTGACATTTGAGATCTCCAAGTGGCAGTCAGCACCGAGTTAATTTTTTATGCTTGTGATTCTCATTTTGGTAAAGTGTTGGCCCTTTAGAAGTTCATATATTAAACCTCTTTGAGCGTGATGGATAGATAATGCCACTGAAGACAGCGCTGAGAATCAGATCCAGAAATTTGAAGTCTTCGGTTTGCAAAAAACTTTTCTAGGGACTGCAAAGCGAGATTTTTAAAAGACTTGCTGTACAAGTAGTTACAACTGCCAGCTGTGTTTCCAAGCTAACGATTTCCCTCACATACAATGTAGAGATTTCTGCCCCACCCCAAGCCCCCATAGTTTCAGTGGTAAATGGTGCCACCACTATTCTCAATTTAAAGCCATTTATGTGATAAATAAGTAAAAGAACTTGATTTTCATATTTGTGGAAATAGCTCAGTGAAGTTGCTTCTGGCTTGCTTTTTAAATATGGATTCCAGCGTCAGTAATAAAAATTGAAAATGTCTCAATTAACAATGACCAATTTGGATATATAAATATGAATATTTTTAAAAAGTCAATAGTGCTGAAATATAGTAGCTGTGAGAAGAATTCTGCACCATAAATGTTCTACTGAAGAGATAATGTCCATTTGTCAAGGAATAAAGTCTTCAATCAAAAAAAAATGCTTGAGTAAATATAGCTAATTTTTAATGAAAAATGGAGGCAATGTCAGTCACAGCACAGAGCAAAGGCAATTTTGTTGACTTTGGAATTGGCACAGGACTTGCTTAAGTTAAAGATAGCTAAAATTGAAGGATGATACCCTGCCCTCCTTCCTGGCTTTTTTCCCTCTGTAATCCCCTCAGCAGCACTTCATGATGCACACAATGATGTGAATTAACACTGGACCATCAATCTAGAATTTAACTTCATGGCTTTCTGCTGACCTTTGGGACTCCCGTACTCTGTTCTCCAGGATTAATTCTTTGAGGTGTAAAGCGAACGAAAGGCATCCAGCAACCCAAAAGCAGGATAGTAATAGTGTCAACAACTCTTTCTGATCTAAAGTATTCAATCACTCCGTTCTACACGGATGGAGAAACATCAGCTTAAACCCAAAGTTTTTGTGAAGTTTGGATTCTGCAGACACTTTTGGAGAGTGGGGTAGAACATTGGTTCACAAGAACAGGACAATTTTTCCTTCCTTCCTGTAGGTGTAATAGGGAAAAGAAAGGACAAGAAGAAAGTCTTAAATAACACAAATCCATGTTAATTTAAAAATTGCTGTTCCCTATCGTGAGCCTTTTAGTTCTTTCACCTTTGCACTACTGAAAATATCAATTTCCTGCCTTGCTTTTCAACACATTTTATCCATTGCTGTCATACTCAAGGCTATTCTTCACTTCCTTTCCACAGCTTTCACATTATTAGCAGCAACAGATTTGAAATCAGGTTTAGTATTTTGATTCAAATAACAGAAGTCATAGCACGAGCTTAGAATTATGCATTTTTATTTAGATGAATTATTTGCATTCCTTCCTACATGCTTTCTTCTTTCTGTGCTGGTTAGTTGACTTTTTGTTGTGTTTTCAAGGTTTTTCTTTTTTTCAGAAATATGAAGCTATGAACTATATGCTATAAAAAAACTATAGGAGAAAAGCATCCTTGTAAAATTATATGATCAAGAAACTGCGTTTTAAAAGGAAAAGATTGGTGAACTTCATTTTACCTATTATGAATTAAGTTTAATTGAACTCTGCAGTTGGCAGAGGCAGAAGCGTCACTAATGGGTGCCATATTCCATAGCAGTGTGAGCTGAATGGACCATTAGCAAGGTTTAGACGTTTTCTTTTTGTACATCTGTAGTTAGGCCACAGAATCTCTCTTCAGAAACAGTGAAGATTTACCTAAAAAATTGAGATTTGGCCATGTTGTATAATGAAATTGACTGAAAATTAATTTACATGTGTTGTTTTCAAACTGTAGTTTATATTTTCTGGGTTAGAAATTTTTAGTGCTTTAACTTCCCTGATTCAGTTTGTTAAACTACAATAAGACGTCCAAGTCTACCCTCTTGCCCTAACTGTGAATTCACAGTGCTACGGTACAATATAAAAGAGTTTCTGGTTAGTGGTCGTGTGGAAATGCGTATTTCCCAACACATCAATCTGGCAAGAGTCTGAAAATGCCATGGACCAGCTCAACAATGGAGCCATATTGGTATTTTAGTTAATGCAATATGTCATAGGGAGTCTACCATGAGCAACAAGATCCTGTGCAATCAAAGAAAAAGAAAACCCTTACCAAACCAAAAATACTTAGTGCTATGATTAAATTTGCAGTCAACAATCAAACATTTTCAAAACAATTTTTTCAGCAATATTGGAGGAAATTAAATATCCCCTTAATATGCCCAGATTTACCTCTAAGACATAAAGTAGGTGGCCTTGCTCATATAATTAAGGTTAACCTTCCAGATCTCTGTAGAACAGAGATATTAATTTGGTAAGAATCTGTAACACAGAAGAAAAGTCACTGTGGGGGAGAAGGGGTTTGGTGAAGGATAAAATGCATTTTGTGCTGCAGGCAACTACAAGACCAGTTTTTGACTCTTAAAGACTTTTTTTAGAACAGATCTTAGGCTGCAAGTGAGAGCTGAATGAAAGCTCAGGTTCTGCCATACAGAATTTCTCGGTATCACAGGGAATCCAACATTTCTGTATGTGGCTTTTTTTGCCTTCAAGGGAGCAGTAAGGTTAAATTTGAAAATATGTTTTCAAATTCTGAGGGGAAACAGCTACATATATACCCCGTGTTATTGCTAATAAGATCATTATATTGTGTCAATTGGCATAGTTGTGTTCTGGAACAAAGTTCCCATATCATTATTAGCCATGACTATTCCAAGAGGAAGTGTTAAGTACAATAATACAAAATGGAGCTCTTTTGAGCATATTTTCTTTATGTTTATGTCCCACTGAAAGCAATAACTGGCCCTTTTAAAATATAAAGCATTATTTCCTTTTCAGTTTCCAGTGCTGAAAGCACTAAATAAAGAAAAAGAAAAAAAAAAATTATGTGGATCATTCATCTTTTCTTCCACATGCTTTGTTAATGTATACGGCAATGGAGAATTTTAAGAGATTCTTTTGATGCGATGTTAAGAGCAAATTATCCTAATTCAGTCCAATTTATACATGAGAATAACTGTCTCAAAGCAGTCCTGTGATCAGTGTGGTTATGACTACCTTAAATACATTCACTGAGTATTATGGCTACTGATAATAGTCTTGTAGGTTAAATTGTTATACAGGTTTGGGGTTTTTAAATTGATTTTAAAAGGTCAAAATTTTAAAATTATGCCGTTATTTAAATGTAGGGTGAAGGTTTAAGTACAAATCACTCTAAGGTAACTTTTTTTAAGAGCAGGCTAATGCAGTATTATGTTTTATGGTGCAATAAAATTATGTGCTGAAATTATGCTCATAAATGCAGGCAAATGTAAACCAAGCTATTAGTTATGTTTTCTCAGATAAAAGTGATTAGCATAGCTATCAAACTCTTCTCCCATTTGAATAACAGAATTATGTCTGAAATCTAAGGCGTGTTTGCTAAAGCTGAGTCTTAAAAAGAAATGTAAATCCAGCTATCAATGTTGTATTTGAAAGCAAATGCAATGGCCTGCCTATCATTCTGCTAACAACTAAGAGCAGAGGAACATGACCCAAATTGCAGTGAAACACATCAATATGAAATGTGCCTGAAACACTATTTTGGAAGTCATTCTTAGCACTTTATCATAATCTCCTTACTGCTGATCAGACTTATTTAAAAACCATTGTGGTTTGCTTAAACATAAGAGTGATGAAAGAGTCTTTTAGTAACAGTCACTGTGAGACAAAGTTTCATGTATAATTCATGAAGTATGTGGTCATCTACTAGCAAATTAATTTCCATTTGACAGCTATACTTCTGCTAGTGTCCTCTCAGGAAGGCACATGGTGTATAATTAAATTCTGAACAGAACAAATTAAATGCTGATTACTTCATAAACAATTTCAAGGCTTGAGCATTGTTACCTGTCTTTACAGGATCAAAACAAGATATTCTGACAATGATGAATGAATATATTTTCTCAACCCTGTATCCAATTTTTTTCTAATGCCTAAGGGTTAAAATTTCTGCTGGAAAATCCAACTGTGGTAAAACAAATCCCAACTAAAAAGACAGTTCTCTCTTCAAACCTGCAAGAAGCAAATAAAAACTTTCTCTACCTGTGGCTTTCCTGTAATGCTAATGTTTATTGCTCACAGGCAACGTTTAGTGTTTTAGACGCAAACCACTGCCTAGACACATGCACTGTTCTCTTTGCATCTTCTTTGCCTCCCTCCTTTATCCCCTTAAATGTGGTTAATCAAAGTAACTTTGTGGATATTTGCAACACCGAAGAGAGGGAAGATGACTGACTATGGTGACCATAAGAATTTCTTCTTGTTTGCAGTAGAAACTATTACAGTAAAAGACAAAGTACTAAATAAAAGGTTACAAAGGTCTTCAAGCCATCATGGAATGAAGAACACTGCAGGGAAATTTGGCACATGATCTTTGTGGATGGGAATTTTGTTAATGTTTTGTTCCTACCATGTTCCCCATCCTTAGCAGTGTTCGAGGCCAGGTTGGATGGAGCTCTGAGCAACCTGGTCCAGTGGAAGATGTCCCTACCCAGGGCAGGGTTTTGGACCCGGATGATCCCCTTCCAACACAAACCCTTCTACGATTCTAAGTTTCATACTTGAAATGCCGTGTGAGATTTAGCTTGTGCTGGCAACTGCAGTGCACATCCTGAAGGACACATTTGCATATGCTGGAGTCTCTCGCTGCTTTCACTCTCCTTTGCCTGTCCTACTCGCATTAAGTTAGCAAAGATGCACTATCATGTCCTAAAATTCAGCTTTTTAGGTACGGGATTTTTGCCTGTTTTTGAAATACTGGATAAACAGCTAGACTTCTGTTTATGGTACAAGGACATTTTTCTGTATGTTGACACATTTATCAATCAAATGTATTTCAATTTATGCTATCCCTTCATGATATTTTTTTTTCTGGAGAGACTGAGGTGTAACATATCGAAAAAGTGCAGTAACAGATTCCTGTACAAGGTAGTGATAGAAATAGTCTTTCAGTAATGTAGATCACGACAGTTTATTGAGATAGAAAATTTACTCTATTTATAGATAATTTGAAAAGATGGCAAGAGTAAACCTAAAAGTGTTCAGATGAAAAAGATGTGCATGGGCATGGACAGTGTATGCAATGTTATAACATTGATGCCTATTGCTGTTTCACAAAGATAGGTGTTCACACCATATTTAATTTTGTAAGGCCCACTGGTCAACACGTCTGCACCCTCTCTCCTTTTCCACTGAAAGCAGGGTTGGCTGAAGTTGGATCATGGTGGTGCAGGTCACACCCAGAAAAGTTTTGAAGGAAGAATTATACGGAAACTGTGAGCAGAAAATGCCTGTTGTTGGATTTGTTTGGTTTTGTGCCAATGACAAAAGTATCTAAAATTAGCTGATGTGGAATACTGGATTTGATATCTCGCGCAATTCCTCTGGTTTGAATGGTATGAAGAGGAAAATTATTTTGTTTTATCAGTGCTGGGATGTAAGGAAGACTGTTTTGCATGACATTCTTTCCTCTTCACAGTTGTATCAATGAGAAGCTGTTTTATGATCTCAAAGGAGAGGCAGTGATGAGACACGGAAGAAGAACCGAGTTCTGAAAATGCAGGGAAAGGTACAAAAAAAATATTGGAGCTGCCCAGAAATGACATGAACTAAGCTGTAAGCTGAAGAAATAGGGAATCCACAGATACCGAGAAAATAAAAAATCCAGGTTTAACAAGAGTAAAAATGAGTGAAACTGCTTGAGGGTGAGAACATCAGTGCAAAGATTAATGGTGAGCAGTGGTAGCAACTGCCACGTCAATTCAATATTAGGTTTGGAAAAGTTTTATGAATAAAAATTCTGAAAAGGACATGTTCATGTGGTAAATCTGAGTTCACACCATATCCAATTTTGTAAAAACCACTGGACAACAGATATGTCTAGGAAATACCATCAGGTGGCCAAAATGTGAGGCTTGATGTTGCATGTGCTGAAAAATCTGTCATGCTGCAATGTCTGCTAAACACGAGCTGAAAGAACAGTATAAACTGCCAGTAAATATAAAGCGAAATGAAAACAAACACTGCAGTGCACGACTTCCTGTGGGATTTGATATTAATCCCACTTATGAGGAGTAGTCTGTACAACATATTTTCCCTAGGGGACTTGTGAGTTATCCAGCTAATCCTTATTCAAGGCATATGATTTGTATCCGGCAAGAAATCACACAGAATTTTTTCAATTAGCTCCAAATATACAGTATTGATAATAAAGTCTGTGTGATTAGATTGAAAAAAAAAAAAAAAAAAAATCCTTAGAAAACGAGCCTAATGTGCACATTCCATTATGCAGTGATCACTGCTGTAATTTTGGAGGTGTAAGTTTAAACATCTGATTATCTTGATATAGGGTCTGTTTGGATTCAATTAATCCCCTTTATGTTTTCAGTAATTTCTTATCCTCTTATTGCCTACAATCTTTTTTATAGAAATCACAGATTAATTGTGTTCATCAGTTCTCTAGCTGAGTCCTGGTGATCGATGTGCTGTCTGTGCTGCTTTTGAACTCTCTTGTGTTTGCCATTTGAGCACAGCTTTTCCAGATTCAGATTCTTCTGCCTGATATGTTCTTTACTCCCTGCTGGCAGCATCTGTACCTTCCCCATCCTATGGAAGAGAAAAATTAAAAAGCTTAGAAGAAAATATTTTGCAGGTTGTCATATAAAAGACACTGGCATAGAATCTTAGGCCATTACTAGATAATCTGTGTTTGTTCCTTTCCTCTTTGAATAGAACAATATTTAATGGCAACTAATTGTAACTTAATTCTGGTGATATGAACACTGGAACTGTCAGATAGAGCTTTGAGAAGAGTGATATTTCGGTTCCCTGTGAGCAAAAAGAGCTGAAGTCCACTCTTCCAAAGGCCACAGAGTGGATCAGACAGGCTTGGCTGAAACGTTATCTGGGGTGCAACGCCTTCAAAAAAGCCTTGTGAGTGGGAGAATGGTCTGTGTTAGCAATTAGATCCTTTCCTAAACTAAGCCTGGATGTACATTTAGGCATTGCACATCTTTAGTTTGTGCAAAAATACCTCCTTTACTTTTCATGTTTCAAGACTGACTGGAAGACAAAAATGCCAGATGTTACATATTTGTTACTTCTTGTAGTAACATGCATGTGGTACGTGTGCAGCAAATATTCCAAAGACTGGATCTTGGCATGGGACTACTAGCATGCTAAATATAGAAATTATATTGTTCAGATTTTTATTTCACGAGTTCAAATTTGGTATGTTGCTGCTCATTTGAATACACATAAGGAGGTGGAAAGGATATAGGGATATTTTAAGTTTTCCCCAAATTTTCTTTAACCAACATTTTCTATGCAGCTGGCAGCTCATTATTTCCACTGAGATGAGAAAATTTGCCAGAAATTCCTTCCTTGCAATTGAAACATAGACTGAGTTTGTCCACTCATTTAAAATACACAGATTATCAATTTACATTTTTTAACTGAACTGTTTTAACACGGTAAGTGTAGATAAGCGTGAATGATTTCAGAAAGGATGAAGGCATTTGCTTTCTCAGAATCACACAGGACATTTCACGAATCTCTTGGGACTGTAACAGGAAATTTAACAGTGTGTTGCAGTTGTTAGGTGCTGAGAGTTCTAGGCTCAGTTCTTAGAAGTTCTTACTGTGAGTTTGGGTGACTTGATCTGCATAACTGTTAGTTTACACATATATGTGAAGATTAATACTAGATTTATGTCTGTGATTTATTGTGTAGGAGCATAGTTTCTTCTAAATGGGTTTCTGCTGTGCTGGAAAGAGAATATTCTGACTTTGTAATCTAAGATTTTCCCGTATTTGTTTAAAATTGGGCTTGTTCTTTTCATATCTCCTACAAGTGGTAGAATTTTAGATCCTGAAGCCAGTGCTTTCCACAGTTAATTTTGGGAAGATGCCACAGAAGCTATGGAGCTATAAAATTCACTTTTAGCTGTTCCCATGACTGAACAACTACAATAGCTTTGCTGTTAGGACAGAACTTGGGCTTCAGCTCAATATTTGCTGAGTCAGAAGGAGAATTTGTATCTGATTGGCCTTTCTACTGCTTCATACAACAGTCAATTCATAGTGATCCCAGTTACTCATTTTTCAGAACTTCTAACAGAAAGGTGCCAAGACATTGAGATGATCCTGGCTTCTTATTGTTAAATAGGTCAAGTTCTTGCTGTGTAGTAAAATCCGCTTATTTTATGCATCCGACTTTTATTAACTTGGGTAAGATATCAATTCAGAGTTAGGTCTGTAAAATATTCCAAGGCTTTAGCAGTTCTGTAAACATTAAATTTGTAGTTGGCTCAGAAAGCCCATAAATTCAGTAAAAAGCAGGAAAGTCTGTGTGTGTCTTACCAGCTGGGTTACTATTACTTGATGGGTTTGTTCCCTGACTGCTGGAAATTGAGTGTCATGAAATGATCATTTTCTCTGCCCAGACACTCAGCTTGTAGATTACACTTTGTTGCAGAAACATCTCACCTTCCATAAGTCAGCTTTACATGTTTGGTGAAGGCAGAAGGATAAGGTGAGGAGGTGGACAGACATTTTCTGTCAGTTCCAAGTGGTAAAGTGCTACTTGGGGTCTGCTTCCAAAACCTTTGTTGCAGATAATGAGTTAATCGATGGCATCAGCAATGTCATTTCCTTTCCCAAGTAAATACAGTACTTAGGTAAGGATTGGATCTTGTCTGTTATGTGCCACAGTCTTAGTTCTAAACACTTTTAAAACTCTTAAACCCTTGGATGATTTAACAACCTATCCAACAGTCTGAATGTCTAAAAAGAGAACCCATTTGTTCTCCACACGCCATCTCTCTAATGAAACAGAAACTAGTAGATGGAAATTCTGAGGACACGAGAGTCTTGCCATTATGAGGTTGGACTCATGCTGATGGTTAACTTGCTGAGCACCAGGAGCATGAGAAGAGCCAAGACTATTTCCTCTCTTTTACTGCGTTGTAAAACCCCATCAGAAAATTCAGGGAGTACCTTTTGAATACTTAAGCTTGGTTTGTGATCAACTGGTTGTCTTACATGATCCAAAGGACTTTTCATCCTTATAGCTGCCAGACATACATTGAAAGAGAATGGTCTCTGTGACATTGCTGTCCTGTGTCTGAGATTTAAATTACTTAGAAACAAGCATAACAATTATCATGTTAATTTTTCTTTTTGGCACTTACCGATTTGGCTACTAATGAGCAGGTCAGTCTAATGTCTCATATAACTTTCCAGAGCCTGAACTGTACTTAAAAATTAACTCCATTTATGTTTCCCTGAGGTACAGCTATTGTCATAATCTCCCCTTGCTCTATCAGTAGGAATTTGAGCTCAGTAAAGTGTTTATTGTGCGTAAGCCACATACTAAACTCTTGTATATAAGGGAGCTACCTAATGGACTCAATTTTAAGAAGCCATATGGGTAATTGTAAAGCTAAAAACTCTGTACCCCTGCCTGGTCCCAGCGTGTACCGAAATCCTTAAGGCTGCAGAAAGAGTTGTCTGTTGGCGCAGTTTTGTCAAAGTAATGCTGACCACTCAAGTGGAATCCTAACAAATTGAAATCATCTGGATGCACTGACAGAAGCCAAAAAACTGACTTTATATTGCTTTTTCCAACAGAGCAACCAGACCACAACACTGGACCATGTGGGTGGCCTCACCCACTTACATGTATGACGCTTCTGGAAGTGAAATGGCTATGAAATCACTGACTTACCCTGTGCATAAAACAGCTCATTTGTCTCGGTGCCTTAACAGGCTAGGATGAGCCATCTTTGCGGCCAAGGTTCTCAAATTCAAGACAAGGAAAATCTGACAATTGCACAATTGCTTTTCTTCATGTGCAGAGCTAAGTGCTGGAGGACTTCACTTCCCGAGCACTTGGATGCAGGCTGTGTATTGAGAGTTTGGAATATATCCTTCTGAAAGACAAACTGGTGTACTTGAACTGTCCCTTCCAGGAAAGCCATTTTAACTTGTTCTAGGTACAAGCTATTTGAAGAATTAGGGCAATCAAGTAGATAAACTGAGTAAAGTTTGCTTTGCAGCTTTTCGAGCTGTGTTAAGTATCCCTGTTGCAAAGACAGGAACAAAGCCACATATCTAATTTTTAATTTGTGAAAAGGTGATTGGAAACAGAATTTGTCCTATTGTCTTAATTTAATGTTTACAGTCTAAAGAATACATTAAAGAATACCTGAGAGTCAAGTGAGCATGATTCTGTAGTTGATCAAGAGGTACACAAATTGCTCTTAGAATTCATTAGGGAGTTGACTTTCCCTGTTTCCTGAGCTCTGATGGTTTGGATAAAATAGAAACAAGATCTTGCCAAACAAAAGTCTCTGGTTTCTGAATACATCTAATGGGAAAGAATTAAATCATTCACTGAATTCAGTAACAAAAATCTCATCAGCTTCAACAGGGCATTGAGGGGGGTGAGAAGAGACAAGGTCTCACTAGGAATACTTACTGTAGCCTTTGAAGACTATATGATGAATAAAAGTATCAATTCATACTGATTTCTTTTAAAGGGCAATTATTCAAGCAGAGAAAAAGTTTAGAGTGTTAAAAGCAGAAGATAAAATGAAAAAGAGTTACCTTCCTGAGAAGTTCTAACTTTCTGTTTATATTACAATAGCAAGAAATGACTCCAGTGTGGTAAAGCAACCTGAAACCCACTGAGCATTCAGGATTACAGAATGAAATCCTGTTTCTTGTTTCACAGATTATCATAATATAAACTGTCAAATCTATGTGCTGTCCTTGCTGATCAAATGATCATCTGAAGAACATGGATTTTACTGAAATTCCCATTAAGGCTTTGTTAGAGTTTCTAATTATTTTGGTTTTTGCATTGTTTGGCCCTTAAGAATGGATGTGTTCATGCATTTGTCCTGCAGCTGCAACACAATGCTTCTATCTATTGGTATTTGCGTGCAAAATGTGCAGAAAGAAATTGATGGATGCCACCTGTACCCAATAAGGGCGAAAAAGGAGGGAAAAAAGTAGGATAAAACAAACTTCTCCGCCCTAGTAAGAGGTTTAAATCACAACTGCCTCAGGAGAGAGTTGTTTCCTCCTTCAGTAGCAGTCTAAACTCTTGAACACAGCGCAGCCAAGACATATCCCCTGAAACAGTGACTGAGCGTTAAACAGTGCTACATCTCTTTTATGAAAAACATTCTCTGAAAAGCTTGCATAAACAAGAAGCCCACATGTTCAACTCAACTATTTTTTGGCGCTCTCACAGTATTTGTTGACTCATTTGGATTTTTGCATATGTGTAACTCTTTAACTTCCATGCTCCCTGCACTGCCGGCAAGTGTTGGTTTTTCTTTCTCAATCATCCGTGGTTCGTGCATTTCCAGAATGAGCCTGTACAAAAGTCATTGCGTCAGTGGTTGCCATTGAAATGTTGCTGCATGATAGCTGTTCTTAGAATATTTTTATGACTTTGTTAAAAGCTAGATTTTAACAGTAATTTCTCCATATTAATATATGGCTAAATAGTATTAGCAATGATAAAAGTATTTGTTGTGTCATCTGGGCTGAGATTAGCTCTGGAGTTAACATTGCAGCCCTTTATGTGCTCAGAGTAGGAATTAAATTTCCCAAACGCATCCCCTCCCAAAACCCCAGACAGTGTTTGCCAGATGTCAACAGCAGCAGACAAGGTTTCAGGAATCCTAGAGCCTGTTCTCAGAATTGCCAGCCTAACGCTCAGCTTGGTCTCCCTCCTTCTTCTGGCTTTTGATTGCCTTGATAGCTTTTGCTTTCTTTACCTTGTCAGTGAAATTTTTTCAGTGTGGAAGTTGTTTACAGGATGTGTTCAGACAATATTTATTGCAGCTGGGTCCCAACCTCCATTTGGGCCTCTAAGCTCTACCCCTTCATCTTTGTTTCTCAAATGCCTTTGTGCATGTACAGAACAGTAGAGGCAAGACTGTTGCCTCTCCTTTTTTTTTTTCCCTACCACAGTATTTTCATCAAACCTCTATTGAATTATGCTTTTAATCAGCCATTATTTGTCTTTCTTAAGTTTTTGAATGTCTGACTTGGGATATGGTGCTTTCATTTGCTGAAGAATGCACAGGTGCAAATGATTGAGTGATACATAGCACTGAATAGTCTAAATTAGGTATTTTGAACCTCATATTTAGAACTGGAGTAGGTACCTTTAATCTCCAATTCCCACCTTTAGGAGCTGATAATATTCCTTCAAATCATGGAGGTGTATTTACGTGAAATCCTGGCATGGTGCTATAAGAAATTTCACCTAAAATTCCACAGAGGAATTAATAAATGTTTTTAAGCATAGCTTGGACAATGCACTGTGTTGTCAGAGGCGGTACATTGAACAACAAGGAGAAAACAAATTTGACTGCACCTTTGTATGCTTTGATACGGGATCCTGCAGAAAATTGCCAAGTGGAGTTGTAAGTAAAAGGCTTAATTAAGTTTATGCAGGCAACTTTCATTCTGTGATTTATAGTTTTGAGGTCTTGAGTTTTGACCCCTAGTTATATTCTTTTAACACAGTTATTTAGAATACAAATCTCAAGCAATATGAAATTCTCCGCTTCTGGTTATTATGTTCAGAAAGGAGCTAAACATTTGTGTTCCTGAAGAAAGAGGCCAAGTACATTTGCAATATTTTAGATTATGTGTTTTTAAATATTTCTATTTCTGCTGCTATATTTGTACTCAGTTTTTCAGGAGTGTGTACAGAGGTAGAACAGAATGTCAGAGCCTGAAGTGGCAATTCCAAGTAATAATAGCTTTTTCAACTGTGCTGTTGTTGATACATCTGAATGCCTGTCCAAGTCCCCGCGGATTCAGGGACGCCTTAGGCAATCTTGTACCTCAAACGCGCCGATCTGCCCCACGTGCGCACAAAGCCTTTGAGTACCTGCTCTCAGCATCTCTTAGGCTGCCAGCTCATGATCCAGTGCCACGCACTGCGCTGAGACTCGTCACGCTGAGAGGGAGGAGAGCTCAGAGCTGAACATCCTGCACCTCACTGTTCCGCAGTAAATGCTACAGAAGGAGTGGCCTGGCTTGGTGTCTGGGTAGGGATTAATGTCCCAGTCACATGGTCCTACAGAGGAGGTGATGGTCTTCCCGTCTCTCCTCCCTGTTTCCAGGGCAAACAGTGGCCCTGGGTTCATGCCAGCAGTGGTCAGCAGAGAAAAGTTCCATTCTGATGATTTGTCAGTCCTAAATGTGTTCAAACAGCGTGTTTATTAAGGTAAATCAGATGACAAATATGAAAGTTCTGTGCAACATTGAATTGATATAAATTAGTTATGAATAACTTTACTCAAAGTTCTGAAAGAGCTTTCAGCAAGCAGGCAGCAGAGCTGTTTGAAAATTATGGGAGAGGTTTTGTGAGAGAGAGCAACTTTTATCAAAAGTATTTTGTTCTCTTGTTGCATCTAAACCCCACAATTTATAGTCATTCTTTGGCTTGGCTGCATTATTTTATGTAACTAGCTCATTGATGTTCTTAGTTTTTTGTATCTAAATGTCTGCGTGGGAAATATGAAGAATGTGAATCACGTGTGGCTGTCACTAGAGCCCAGAGTGATTTGTCATTTGTGTGCAGGTATGTTTAGACATCCTGCATAAAGAAATCAGAAACAAGTATTTGCCAGATTTTCTATACAAGCTAATATCTTGCTGATTGCTGGTTTTCTGACCAGTCTAAAGATGTTTTGGGGGTTGGAATAAATACCTAAAACTGATTTTAAAAGAATTGTCCACTTGTTCAACTTGCAAATAGAAACAGCGCAGTTTTATTTTGTTGTTTGTTACTTGAAAAAGCTTTTCCTCTGCTCACACACACCAAAGCAGACATTTCTCATCGGGCTTTGAAAGGACCCTACAAATAGATATTCCAGCACTGATCCACGTTTCCTGCTGGTGACTTCATATCAGTTAGTTGTAACTAATGTCACTAGAGCTATTTCCAACAGATTTACACAGTCAGAAAAACAGAAGCAATGGAGTTATAACCAATACCTAGGAAAATAAATTCTGCTTACCCCATCTAATGGAGTGATAGTAGATTTAGCTTTCAGAATTACAGTCCTGTTCCTGCAAGCTCTTCTTTCCCCTTTTTCTCTTCTCCTCAGCAGCTGCCCAGAATACGGACTGAGTCCTAAGTGTCCATGTGTGTTCCTGACGTGCCCAACACAGCTGCTGCTACCAAGAGTGGGTCAATGCCTCTCCTGATTCTTTCAACAGATTGCCCTAAGGGATGCAACTTTTCATTAGCTACAGGCAGCTTTCTTAAGAGCTTTGATTAAAATATTACTGAAGAGGTATACTGGCAATTTTGCTTTTGTTTTTATTTAACCAGAAAAAAAAAAAAAAGAAAGGGGGAAAAAATGTTCTGCTGAATTGCATGACTTCATGGACCATATTTCACGTTCCTCATTGAAATGTGGTTAAAATAATGTTGTACTTAACCGGTTCCAAACCTTCAAACAGCAATGTGTTTGGCCTTTTTTTTTTTTTTTTTTTTAATATGTCAGCTTAAAAGATGGGTTATTTTTTTTCTTGGTCTGTATTATCAAATACTTACATATATAAAACATTCATTAATTAATATGAGCACTATAATTTATATAGAACAATTATAACATTTAGAGTTTTCTGAAAAGCTACTATTGCTGCCTTAGCCCTTTTAAAATATATACTCCCCAAAGGACAAAATGTGCTCTATTAATATGTATGCATTATTACTTTTTTTGTAACTCTGACTGCTGATGTCTCTGAATATGGAAGCATTTAGAGGTTATAGACGGTCCGTTAGTCGACTTGCAATTCTAAGTGCAATATTTTCTAAAACCTAAAAAGCATTATTAATTACCCTCTGTCTGTATTAGAGAGTATAATATATTTTCTTCTGGAGATTTCACATTTCCTGTGATCCTGCAGTAGCAATACTGGAACTTGTTAGGTTATTTAGAATAATTGGCAACACAGGGATAAAAATTTCTGGTTGACTGCTAATTGCACAAATTAATAAAAATAATTCATCTTACATCACTCTAGCCTTTAAGCAGCTTTCTTACTTTTTTAAGATACAGAAATTTGAGATTATGCATTCCTAGCAGAAGGAGTTTACCTTCTTGCAACTGAAGGGTAGAATATTTATGTGCAAAGGCTTGTAAAAGGAAAAGTTGAGCTGATTCAATAATGCATACATTCCTCCCAAACTAGAATGAGGTATTTTTAATTCATTTTATATTTTCTACTTTATTCAAAAGTATCTTGTGTCCTCGCTCTTTAATGGGCTTGATAAAAATTGTTTGTTACGCAGGTCTGGAACTGCAGGGAAGTGATTGGCTCCTTTTAAATGTATTAAGTATAGTCAGTTTGCTTTTTATAAATGAAATAAAAGAACTACTTAAAAAATTTTCAATTCTTCTCCATGATCAATCTATTGTCACATGCATTTGGCATTCATTATATGTTAGCCCCAGGCGCCTCCAGTCTTGTACTCAGGCCAGCAGTAATTTGGTTTATAGAGATCATATGGCAGGGAAACAGACCTTGAAAGACAGAACTCTAAGAAGCATATTTGATGAATTTCCTATGATTTGAGTCTGGGTTTATTCTTTCCTGTTGTGGAGCAGACACCCTACAGCACACGCGCTGAGGCCCGATGCGCCTGAGCAAGGGGCCAATTAAATGACAATATGCGCACTGTTTTTTTGCACATCTCGGGTTGCATTTCCTATCAGAGCAAGAGAAGGGGTGATGGGAGGGGGAGGAGAGGAGGAAAAGAGGGGGGCCTTGTAAAGGATCCAAATATGGGCAGGAAACCACACAGAGTGAAGGTTGCCTTTGTCATTAACAATTAATGTAACCACGAATGCTGGGGAAAAAAAAAAAAATCTGCTGTGGCTGCGAGCGGCAGTGGCACAGCCAGTGCAGCACGTCTCCTGTCTGCCCTTCTTCCCAGCAAGCCTGGCATCCTGGAGCAACCTCTGCTGCTCCAGCACATGAACCAGCAGCCATTTAATTCTTACACCCAGACGGATCCCAATCCTTTTCCCAGTGTGCCTAACAGGTAGCGGGAGTAGCAGGAAAGGATCTCAGAAATTTCCGTAGTCAAAAGTTTTTTTGCCATTAGGTTTTATCCCCTTGAACCGCGTACTGGTGATTTTATAGGCTGTAGTGTGACCCAGTGCTCTTGGATGGCATGGGAGCTGTTTTCATTTGGGCCACTCAATGCCAAATTAGGGCTGAGCTAAGTGGTGGGGCTGGATTTTGATACCCTTCCTTGTATTCCACGCCCCTGTGGTCTCTGGAATTGATGGGATGCCATAAGTAGGAAGCTATTAAGCACTAAGAGTGAATAGATACAAATGTAGGCCTAAGGAGGCAGTTATGCTTCCTACTTGGGTCCTTGGGCACGACCTTTACACCTAAACAGCACAAACACACGCACATGTGCACACAGGGAGGGAAAATTGCACTCTGGGTTTTATTCCATTTAAAGGTCTTAATTTCTTTGATGATGTCCAGAGACTGTCCAGGTCCCTTTGGGGTTTGTTTTGCTTTTTGGGGTTTCTTTTTTTTCTTGATTGATTTTAATTCCTTTTCCCCTCCTCACTCCTCCTTTCCTCTCTCTTTCTCCTCTCTTTCCCCAAGCACCCCAACTTTTTTCTAGTAGTTTATAAATGCCACTTTTCATTAATGTGACCAAAATGTCATCAAGTAGTTTAATGCTCTTTAATGTCCTTGTATCGTTTACGTTTTTTGAACAGTGTGGAAATGAATCCCATCTGTGGATTTGCTAACATCAAAAAAGTTTGACAGGCTATTTAGACGTGCTACTTCACATTGCATTAGCATGTACAATGTCAGAGAGGCAGGAGCCAGAGCGAGGCCATACCGCGCCACCTCGCTCTTGACCCCTCCTATAACTGCTCTGAAAGTGGCAGATCACTTACCTCAGAAAATGAAAGTCAATTGTGAAGTATCTCGGCCTGGACAGGAGCCCAGAGGCCCCAGGAAAAGTGTGAAGCCTAAATAAAAAGAGGCAAAATCTTTCTGTAAAAAAAAAAAAAAAAAAAAAAGAAAGAAAATCGAGAAAATCAAGTCAAACCTATCCTCTCTTCCTTGCTGGTGCCAAGAGATCCATGTATCATCAGCTGGGCAAGTGTACATGTCCTAACATTGTCTGATGTTTCATTTTTTACTTGTAATGGGAATTTTTTGTTTTTCTTATGGGTGGTTAAGTGTTTTCAAAGTCATCTGGTTACATTTTTCAGGGTACTTTTTTTTTTTCTTTTTTAATTTGTTACTTTTTGCATATTGGCCAACCAAAAAAATGTTATTTCTAAAATAGGTGATGCTGAGCCATCTTATCAAGGCTGTCCCCACCCTTGAAAGGACTGACCATGCTCTTTTTTCAGGATTCAGAAATTTTGAGGTGATTATTAAAGTACCCCCTCTGCAGTACTCTCTGAAAGTTAATACATTTCAGTAAAGTATAATTTCTTATTTTTTTTAACCTTTATTGCTGTTAATGTCTCATAAACAAGGCTCATGGATTTAACTAACTGTTTAATATGTGGTGGGTGCATTTTAAATTTCTTTGGCTTTGTGCCATGAGAGTGACGTGCCCCCCTTTTAAGGCATTGCTGTAAAAAGAGATGTGGCTTTTTATTTCGGGCAAACAAAAGCTTCTGTTCTTCCTGAGACACAGGGAACAGCAGAGTGCATTTTAACTGTTAATCATTATGGATAAATGGATAATAATTTCCACCTCTGAGTGCACTAGGGTTTACTTGCCAGTTTTTTTAACCCTTCCCCATAGTGCATTTTCATATGCAAATATAATTTAATGTTAAGCAAGAATGTGAATAAATAACCTTGTATAGTGGCACCAAGTTTTCAAAGCCAAGGCAATCTTTTATAAGCATGAAATAAAAATGCCTTTAAGGCAATTATTACAAGTGCACAAGTCCTTTGGTCTTTAGCAATCGGGTTGGTGTGAGACAACACACAATTGTGCTGTTAGTTGTGTCACACTGAAAGAGGAAAACACAAAGTATGGAAACAATAAACAGTGCACCTTATTTTACTCTTTAAATTGGTCGGGTTGTGATAATTTCACTGAAGGCAGGATGAAACCGGCACATTTCATGCCCTGATCGAAGCGCTGTTTACACAGAGTCAGGATCCAAACACGAAGGAGGAGGCAACCAGGTTGTATTTACATTCATTTAGCAAACACATGCATTTGACATTCAATTCCAATTGTCTGAGCTCGTGCTTTTTATGCTAAATGTGGATAAGAGGGATGGACTCTTTCAGATTTTTCAAATGAATTTCAGGCAAAAGAAGCTCATGGGTTTTCCTCATGCATTTTATGGGAGGCACGGAAACAACACTAAAGTTTATTTTGGAATCATTTACCAAGTAGGAAAATCCAATCTTTTCACTCTTGATGGCTCGCATTCTCTTACCGTTCTGAAATCTGAAACAAAGCTGTGAGTCTGTTCAATAGCAGGAAGAATGAACCAAGCCGTCACAAAGCCCTGGTTCTAGCAGAAAGCTGTGAGACTTCACTGAAAATGGGGTAAGCAAGTTCTGGGTCTGCTAGCAGAATTTGTGTTTTTTATAAGCACACACACAAAACTCGTGTATGGAAAGCAGAGAGAGTCCTCTGAAAAGCTGACGCAACCATGGAGAAACCTCAAAAACTACCATTGGGCCAAAATTTATAAAAGCTTCAGTGTAAGAGAAGTTGTTGTCAATCAGATTTAGATGCTCACGTCTTTCTGAACGTGCTTTGGGGACTTTTGCAATAATTTAGTTGATAGCTGGAGCAGAGTGGGACACTGAGTGTAGGGCCTGACAGAGCATGCTGCTCACTTCAGGCTGTTTCTGATATCACACTGGGCCTTGCTTTCTGTTGTTAATTACACCCCAGCCAGTGGATATGAAATTATAGCCCCTTGAACACCAGGCTGTGAGCAATGTGTGTGCAGCCAGTAATACTCATTAAAAGTAAGATCAGAAAGGGACTTTAACTACATCCTTTGCTATCAGCTGGAGGACAAATCCAGCCCTGGCTGGGTTGGTTATACTTTGGGCAGTAAGTTAGCAGAAGGGACATGCAAGTTTTCAGACCACAGAAACAGTGAACAAAAAAATCAGAGGATCTCAGGTAGAAAAATATAAAAATTTTCTGTCTATACATTTAAAATTAAATGGGAATGCACTGGTCATAATGCAGATGAAGACAAGCCATTTGTGAGGAATAAACTGTGTGACAAACCCAGGAGATAGAACACTTGACTGCATTGCTCATTGAATGCATAAAATCAAGTTGCAATTGCCAACAATTACTAGCTATCTAGACTATATGAAGAAAACAAAACAGAAAAAGCTTCTACCAGAGTTGGAAAAAATTCCTTTAACCCTCGTGCAAAACTTTGACGGAAATGGAGAAAAATGGTAATGTTTGTAGCATTTTCAGATGATAACTTGAATTTCTGCAATGAATGAGCTTGCTGACAGTTGAATGTTACACAGAAAAAAAAATAAACTTACAAATGAAAACATTTTTCTCATTTGAAAGTTCCTATTAGAAGTATTCAATAGGATGGTTATTTATTGAAAAGCATTCATTTTTAAACAGAATATTTGTTTAATCAAAAGCGTCTCATTATATCCCATAGAGCACTTGATTTTAAGCTCAGCTATATTCTATCAAAAATAAAAATGTGAAAAATGGCAGTTTTTCTTAGGCTGCTGACAGTGGTTTGGTATGTAGCACAAACTGGAGCCACTTCAGAATAGTTCATGGAGGCAAATTCATCTGTACTGGATTAAAGGGCTGCTACGGGAGAACGTTCAGCAGCACTTTGCCTGTAGCTCTGATACATTGCAAATTTTGAGTCTTCTGTGGCAGATGAAGAGGGACAGGAAAAGAGTTTTAAGACCAGTTTTAGTGCAATCCTAGCAATATTGGAGATAGTAGGAGGATGTGTCAGAAAAACGGACATGGTTTTGCTTCTGAGAACACAAACTAACTTTCTTGTATCAACTGATGGGCATTCAGGTGGTTTCTGCTGCTGTGGGGTACAGTTTGTATCCCTGTAGTGAATATTTCAAAGGAATATTTCATTGAACATAAAGTGAAAAATACTTATCCAAAGAACTTTTCGATTTGTTTTGGGAAATCTGCAACAGGTATCTTGTTACAGAAAAGTGTTGAGGAAAAATAATTATATTTATTGTCTTCACTGCATAATAGTGAATGTTTTTTGATGGGTCTGCAACTGTCCATTTCCACCTTCTCTTCTCTTCTCTTCTCTTCTCTTCTCTTCTCTTCTCTTCTCTTCTCTTCTCTTCTCTTCTCTTCTCTTCTCTTCTCTTCTCTTCTCTT